>JADBJO010011170.1:58986-66780 GCA_016801955.1 Conus betulinus
CCTTTTTAGTTTTCCACTGATAACCCTGTGTCTAACTGTTGTGTGGTTCCAATACTCGCTGAGGGGTATTGGCTCGAAGGTGTGTGTCAGGGTGGGAGTCCTCTAGGTGGTGTATGGACTTGTGTGCTGTGTCCCTGGGGGGGGGGGGGGATCTGGGGGCAAACCGCCCCGGCGGGGGGGGGGTAGAGTATAACTATCGTAAGTCGTCCTGAGGGCAAAAAACCCATGGGGGGGGGGGGGAGGAGACACAAACAGTGGGTGCACACTGGCTGCCAAATTAGGGGTTTTTTTCGGGTTTCTGGGGGGGGGGGGGGGGGGGGGGTGGATCAAACATGGGGATGGACGTCAACTACTTAGACCGAGCGATGGACAGATGGCTGGGGGGGGGGCCGTTGGGTGGGGGTTGGGGGGTGGGGGGGGGGGGGGGGGGGGGGTGTGGGGGGGGGGGGGGGGGGGTGGGTGGGATGTGGGTTTGTGGTGTTGTGTGTGTGTGTAAAAAAGGTGAAAGGATGGGATGCTGTGGAGGTGGGGTGGGGGGGTGGTGTCAGTGGTGGGGAGTGGGGTTAGGGGGTTGGTATGGGGAGTGTTTGTGTGTTGTGTGGTGGGGGGGTGGGGTGGTGGGGGGGGGGGGGGGTGGGGGGAGGTGAGTTGTGGGGTGTTTGGGTGTGTCATGAATGGGTTGGGGGGGGGGTGGATTGGGGGTGTGGTGGGGGGGTGGCGTGGGGGGGGGGGGGTGGTGGGGGTGGGGGGTGTTTGGGGGGGGGGGGTGGGGTGGGGGAGGGAGCGTTGATAGGGGGGGGGGGGGGGAGGGAGCGTGATCAATTTTTTTTTTGGATCCAAGTTCTGTCGTAATCTTGTGTTTTCTCTAGATTTTTTGCTCAGCTGAAATGTTTTCCTTGTGTAACACGGCCTGTGATTTTTTCGACGGATCTCTTAACCCATGACGTAGTTTCATCTATGACGTATCAATCTGCATGGCAGGATAAATTTCGTCATTAAAGGTCCCACTGAGGAAGAGGTCGCAAGACCTCGAAATGCCTCGGAGCAGGCGACACATATAGATCTGTCTTCGGGAGGGATTGCGATAGTTTCCTCATATGCAGCTAGTGAAGGGGTTTTCATATATTTATGGATATGTCCTTTTCCCCATTTTCATCTTTCATTTTAGATTTCATCAATTCAATTTTTTTTTTCCTCGCAATTTTTAAATTTAATCTTTCCAAATCATTACTGATAATGATGGAAGAATTTTGTTAACCCTGCACTTGGTTTCCCCACTTACTCACTTCATCTTCATTCTCCTATCATTCCGACTGTTAACTGGTTTGGTCAATTCGAGTGAGAGGAGTGATTGTATCTCTTACGAGCTCCAGGAAAGGTTGTTCCTGTTCCTTGTTCTTGTTCTGCCCCTTTCTTTTCCCCTCCTCTTTTTTTTTTTGTTTTTCCCCCCCCCCCCCCCTTGGGTTCTTTCCCTCAACATTCTCTTTTCTCAGCTTCTGTTTCATTATCTTTTTGAATCTCCCTTGTTATCCCTTCAGATGGATCCTCCTTTCCTCCCTTTTACTCTGCACAATTCTTAGCCGC
The DNA here is from genome assembly GCA_016801955.1 of Conus betulinus. Taxonomy (NCBI): domain Eukaryota; kingdom Metazoa; phylum Mollusca; class Gastropoda; order Neogastropoda; family Conidae; genus Conus; species Conus betulinus. The sequence continues at coordinate 60,571 of JADBJO010011170.1, forward strand.
TGACAATGCTTGGGTTATAGTGAACAACAGAGCTGACCACCTCAGACTGTTCCGTATCTTTTGATCTCTATCTCCCTTGCATCCTTAATGGATCCTCAAAAGCATAGGCTCAAAGATTGTCCCTTACATTTTATACTGTTTTGCGTAATGATTTTAGTTTTTCAACAACTTTTTTTTTCCTCTCCAAACTTTCGTTTTGTTTTAATTCTACTACCTTTCGCTGGCTGCGTTGGGGGGTGCTGTTGCATTCTTTCTCGAACCCTTGGCGGTCAGAACACCACAGAATTATGGACTGTGGTGTGTCTCTATCTGACGCCAAGAGCACAGACACAATCAGCCGTGTCTCCCTGATGAGTCCGATCCAGCGGACGAAAGGCCTCGGAACAGGCGACACATATAGATCTGTCTTCGGGAGGGATTGCGATAGTTTCCTCATGCAGCTAGTGAAGGGTTTTTCATATTTATATGATATACATTTTCCCATTTATTTCATCTTCAATTTTTTTTTTTTTTTCTCGCAATTTTTTAATCTTTGCCAAATCATTACTATAATGATGGAAGAATGTTGTTAACCTGCACTTGTTTTTCCCCCACTACTTAATTGTTCAGCATTATATATATATATATATATAATATATATAATATATATACGCCGGACATCATCCACTAAGCCCCAAACTGATGACAGCAATTCTTTAGTCACGAAGCCAGCTTGAGTGAGCGTCCCCTTCCGTAGGGCGAGACCACGTCCGTTCAACGACAGTCCCCATGAACCAGCCAATACTGATGACCTAGCATGAATTCCCCAAGGGCATAGACGTGGAGAGATCCCCCATTATAGCAGGACTCCAAGGGACACGTTTTAGGCTGAGGTCGAGGAGGATAAAGATGTTGCCAGGCAGGTCCATTCTGGTCTGAGACTACATGACAGGGTTGTTCTCTTGGCTTACATTTCTAATACATTCCGGAACCAACCAGGCCCGAGAGATGCAAACACCTGCAGTGCCGAGTCAAGCCATGTAGCCACACTGTCAGAGGCGCATCCATTGAATGGATGGAACTCCACTGTGTCATTTCAGTCTGAACGCTGAGTAGGAAACCCGGTCGCGCCAAGAAATCCCACACATATAAATGGCTTGGATAGGAATCGAACCTACAACCTCCCAGTCAAGAATCCGCGACGCTAACCACTGCACCATGGCGGCTTGTCGAACTTCGAAATTTTGAATAAAAATACTGTCGTGTTGCACGTAAATATATTTCTTCATTAAAAATCTATCGATTGTTTAACAGTCAATGTACCGTGTACAGGGTCATTGGACAATGTGTAAATATACACTTAACGGATTCTGGATCTGTTTCATGATTTCGGATCGGCAGTACGGGTTCTGCACCATAGATCCACACAAATCTTTAGGAATTCGGACTTAGGCTTACAATCCTTCTATTCCCCTATTTTTGCTGAAAATCAGTCGTGTCTTTGGCTTAACTTAAAAAATCTCTCTATCCCCTAATTTTTGACCCGAAAATCAGCGTTCTCTTCCTCTCGTCCTCTTCCCTAACTGCGCTGAAAAATTCAATGGGTGTATTAGGTTTTACATCCCTCTGTGTCCCTAATTTTTGCTGAAAATCAAGTGTGTGTGTGTTTTTTTTTTCTTTGCCACATCTTGTTGAGGAACCAACAAGCCAACCAAGGGACGTAACAGGACGGGAGGTGACACTGTTTCATGCTGAGTGGTCACCACAGGGTGGCACACCATGGAGTCTCTTGGCTCTGTAGAGGGTAACAACGAGTAAAACAGCGGTGAGCGGTGTGTAATACCCTGTACAAAACCCTCTTTTTTTCTCTGCTCTGCAAGCCTCAGAGTCAGAGGGAGTGACACGGACGCCTTTAAGTCTGTTAGACAGACTGCCAATGGCCCACTGGCCTCCTCAGGTGATGAGGAACACAGGGATTTGCCATCCCGAGAGAAATGCAGGCGGTGGGGGGGGGGGGGGGGGAATGGGGATGGAAACAGAGGGACGGGGGGTTGGGGGTATCAGAATGGGGGAGGGAGGGGGTAGGGGGAGGAAATGGACCCCCATTGAATATTTAAACAGTGTGAATAGTTAACCTTCCTCCCCCTAGTCATGGCCCCCCCCCCCCCCCCCCCCCCCCCCCCCCCCCCCCCCCCCCCCCCCCCGCTCCCTACTATACTACACTGATAACATCACAGCAACAGGTTTTGATAGGCGGTGAGGATGCCCAATGTTGTCATGCTGAGCTTCCTTCCAGGAATCGAACCACAACCTGGTGAATGCCAGGGGGTCTTTTTTTTTTTTTATATAACGCGTGTCTTTTGAGTTGTGTGGACGCACTGCACCCGGTACCCCCGCCTCCCTCCCTCCCTCCCTCACCCACACGGCTTCACTCCCGTCCACGTTCAAACGTTTCACTTCTTTTCTTTCCATCGCTGTTCCTGCTTGTCCCTTCTCTTTCCTCGCCGTCGCTTCTCCTCTCGGCTTCCCCCTCTCCCCCCCTCTCTCTCCCCCCCCCCCCCCCCTCTCTCTCTCTGGTCTCTGTCTCTCTGTCTCTCTTCTCTGTCTTTCTCTCTCTCTCTCTGTCCTCTGTCTGTCTGTCTGTCTGTCGGTCTGTCTGTCTGTCTGTCTGTTTCTCTCCTCCTTCTCCCCTTCTCGCCCACCCTCTCTCTCTCCCTCTCTCTCTCTGTCTGTCTGTGTCTGTCTGTCAGTGTCTTCTCAGGATGTTTTGGTCGTTTAGGAGCCTTTTAGTGTAAATGCCATCGCCCACGATTAACCATATTATTTCCTTTTTTCTGTCTGTCTGATCTTCTGGTGCCACTCCAGTGCCATTACATCCATGCTGCTTGTTTCGTACCCCCCCCCTCCCCTCGTCCCACAGCCACAGGCTGACTTGTGCCGCCACAGCCACGGCACCCGGCAATATACAGGGAGCAGTCCATGTCAAATCGTCAGGAGGCAACCCAGCAGTGGAGACTCTGCACTGGTGCCGAGTCACTCAGGTGTGTTCAGTGGCGGCCTGTTCTGATCCATCACAGGCAGTACACCACCCCCTGCTAAGCCCCGTGCTGACGACGATGATTAATCTGTCCCAGAGCCAGCGTGAGTGAGCAGTTCTAGAGCGCGCCTCAGTGTCTGTCCAACGACAGTCCTAGTGAACTTGCCGCTATCATCGACCCCCAAAACGAATTTCAGCAAAGCCATAGACGTGAAAAGGAAATCGAAAACTGAGGGTCACTGCAGGAGCAGGGCATGAAGGGCCGCAGGATATCAGACATTTTTCTTATGTTTATCGATAACCTTAAAGTTGTTGAAGATGATGCTACAGACTTATACCTGGACTGAGACTGCATAACAGGGCTGTAGTCTATATTCCCTTAATTCACATCCTGGCATCAACCAGGCCCGAGAGATACAGACATCTGCAGTGTGGTCAGGAATTGGGAGCAACACTGTCAGAGACACATTCATTCAGTGGATGAAACTGGACTGTGTGGCTCTTCAGTCGTCCCAGGTGAGCTCATATCAAACACAGCTGTTGGTAGGAGTCGGTCGGTGGCAAAAAAACTTCTACACATAAATGGCTCTTATGGGAATCGAAACCACGAACTCCATGGCCGGAATCTGCGACGCTAACCACTGTTTGCACAGCTGCTGGTTTTTATTTCCTTTTCAGTTTGTGCTAGATATTCGTGGGATGAGCAGAGTGATGGCTGCATGAACAGTCTTTAGTGCTTGCTGTCTGCATCATCCCTTTGAAGTCGCCTTTCTTCTTTCCCGTTTTTTTTTTCCTTTTTTCTCTTCCCCTTTTTATCAGCATGTCGCTCACTTCCCTCCTGGTATTCCTCTTGTGCTTTGTCTTCTTATTTCTTATTCATGGTATGCCCATGTCCCATCTCTTTCTGTTTTCTCTCCTCCTGGGTTTTCTTTTTCTTGTCTTTCTGATTTCTGCTCTGTCATCGTCACGCCTTCATCTCTTTATCTCCTCCTCTTTTTTGGTCGTCTTCCTTTCTTTCTTCTCTGTCTTCTTTGTTAACCTTTGCTTTCTCCCTACCCTCCTCTCGATCTCTTCCGTTGATCGTTCGTCTCTTCTGTTTTTGTTTGTTTCTCTTTTCTTCCTTTTTCTCCACCCCCCTCCTTTTTTCCCTCCCCTAAACCCTCTCCTGTCCCTCTTTTCCCTCCCTTCCCCCCCCCCCCCCCCTTCATTTCCATTTTCCTGATAAGCCTTTCATTCTTCGCTTCCCTTCTTTTCCGCTCTATCCTCTCTCTTTCTCCTGTTTTTATCTCCCCCCATCTGTTTCATACCCCCACCCTTCCTGATGCCCCTCCTCCACACTTTTCAAGCTCTCCTAACTTCTTTTCCTCCGCCTTTTAAATCCTCTTCGTCAATGCCTTCCTTGCCCTTTTCCACCTTGTCACTGTTTCCAACAGGCGTATCCCTGGCCTTAGTAGATCTGTATTTTTACATTGTCACTGTTTCTAACAGGCGTGTCCCAGGTCTTAGCAGATGCTGTGTTTTTACATTGTCACTGTTTCCAACAGACGTGTCCCAGGTCTTAGCAGATACTGTGTTTTACATTGTCACTGTTTTTCCAACAGACGTGTCCCCAGGTCTTAGCAGATACTGTGTTTTACATTGTCACTGTTTCTAACAGGCGTGTCCCAGGTCTTAGCAGATGCTGTCTTTTTACATTGTCACTGTTTCTAACAGGCGTGTCCCAGGTCTTAGCAGATACTGTGTTTTTCCACCAGAATATACGACTGGGCTCTTTTCAACGGACTGACACCTTTGATTTAATCTAAAAGCCGTCGTTTGTGGGCATGCCAGGAGTTCTTTTACCAGGCTCTTGCAAACGCTGTCCTCTATTTCCGGAACCTTTGTGCTTGTAATTCTTTTTTCGCGATCACTCTCTTTGACTGCTTGTTTTGTTGTTCTTTATTTTTCCTTTTCGTTTTTATCACTCTCAGGTTTTTTTCTGTCTTTGTACCCCAATCTTCTGTTTGTACCCCAATCTTCTGCTTTTTTTTTTCCTGCAGGGTTTTTGCCCTTTTCTTTCTACCGTTACAATTTACAACAGTTTGATGTTATTTGTTGAAAATTGGCGGCTAGGTCGCTAGACAGTGCACAAGGTCCAAAGAGGGTGACAGACAGTCGTCCGTTGTACATTGTTGATGTGACCATATGGAATGAAACAGATGTGTGTAGGTGTGTTTTGCACTGAAATGTTTCCCATGATTTCTTTTTCGCCGTTAAGTCTCTTTATCTTCGGTTGAAAAATGATGGGGGGATATCTAGCGTCCTCAGCACAGTCTACTTGTTTAATTTGTCTTTAAGGTTTCAATTGTTAAAGTCGTCATGGTGGTAAGTTACTGAGGGTACAGAAATCCTTATTGTTTCCTTCGCGGTTTCGTTTGTTTGTTTTGTTTTATTGAACTGTTGTATCTGTTTCTCTTAGAACGGAACTTTTTCTGGCCATATGTTTTGACCAGTCAAGAAAAAAAAACCCGTGTGTAAACAGCTGTGCAACAATGATAATCAAACGAACAATAAAATTACAACACTGAAATAAAATCCGGTCGATGTTTTGAGTTTGGTATTCCTTAGCCTGCATATAGAATTCTTCCTTTGCATTGCAGAAGGCTAATTTTACTCATGTCCTCTGCCGCTTAGGAACCAGAAGATACCCCCGTCTGCGCATGCCGTGATTGTTCTCGTCCCATTGTAAATACACAGTGATGGGGTCGTTCTGACGGAACCTGACTCCCTACTGGCTCCGATCTGGCAGCAGTAAGTCCCTGAAAAACCACTCTGGAACAGAACTCGCGTACATCTCACTATTGGACGTCCAGTCTCTCAGATGAGTTTCAATACACAACTGAGGTCCCGTAATAGTATATTTATCGAAAGGGAAACGAGCCCATGACAACGAGACTATGGTTCGTGGGATAAATAAAACAACCTCCCACCCACCCCCCCACCCCCCCCCCAAAGAAAAAAAAAAAGGGAAAAAAAAAAAAAAAAAAAATCGTCGGGGTTATTGTCAGTTGATAAAGTCCAAGGGTGACGATTACACAACACTGTTTGGGAGAACATTAGCGTCAAAAGGATTTACGCGCAGAGATAGACTTGACTTAGGTCCTCTGAATTCCCTGGGGAACAAGGGCCGCACAACCTCCTGTAGTGAAGGTCAC
>JADBJO010011171.1:0-7500 GCA_016801955.1 Conus betulinus
CTGGCGCAAAATGATGACACCGTGGCGAGACTTGAAAGTCGTTGACGACGACGACCTGAGACAAAGACGAAGGACGATAGATGATAGATGATGTTAGGATGTGATGATGATGATAGATGATTACGAATATGATGAGATGATGTTGATGATGATGATGGCGTCTTCTTTTGATGAATCACATGCTGACAACCGTGGCGACTGTCCGACCCCAATTAGACGACAGACGACTATAATACTGATAACGGAAACGAGAACAAACAGCGACGACGATGATGATGATGATGACGACGATGTCGACGACGATGATGATGGCGTCAATAATAATGATGAAATCACAATGATGACAACCGTGGTGATGTCTCAAAACCATGATGAGGTGATGATGAAGACGGGTGGTGGGTTTGTATTTGTGGAAGGGTGGAATAACACAATGATTATGATTACTTTATTTATCATTATTACTATTATCATTATCATTATTGTTTCTGATGATGATGATGATGATCATCATCATCATCATCATCATTATTATTATGTACTCTCATTATTATCATTACCATCATCATCATCATTATCATTATTTATTATTATTATCATTAATATTGCCATTATATTACCATTAACGTTTTAACCGCTAGTTTTGCTGTTTATAACATTTCCATCACTAACGTAATCATCGTTTAAAAATGGTTGTTTTTTAGCCTTTTCATCACAGCAACTATCATCATTATGGCGATTCACATTAAGAACACTTCCGACGCCAGACCTTTTGGGAGAAAGCCCCAATCGCTTGCAATAGCAACAGTAGGTAAGATTCTGACACACAACACACATCCAACAACAATAATACCGTCTTACTCTTAAAGTATTTAAAGGACAATTTGCCACCTGAGATAGAGAGAGAGAGAGAGAGAGAGAGAGAGAGAGAGAGAGAGAGAGAGAGAGAGAGAGAGAGAGAGATGTTTACTTTCAAAAGGTTTTTAGTTTCAGTTCTTGTTCTATCCTTAGAACCCAGTCCTTTTTACACAGAGGCCAAATATGATATATATTTCTCTCTCTCCTCTCCAATCTCTCTCTCTCTCGCTCTCTCTCTCTCTCTCTCTCCTCTCTCTCTGTGTGTGTGTGTGTGTGTGTGTGTGTGTGTGTGTGTTGTGTGTGTGTGTGTGTGTGTGTGTGTGTCCATTCCTTCCCCATCACATTTTTTCTTTCTTTCTTTCCCTTTCCTTTTTTTTTTTTTTTGTTTTGTTTTGAATCTTTGCTGACTTATTCATGGAGTGACGGAGAAACTGTCAGCCTGCACTTTTCCACCCACCACTGAAATGCTCAGCATAATCTCTCTCAATCTATCTACTTATCTCTCTCTCGATCGATCGATCTATCCTGAAACGAAAAAGAAAGAGAGAAGGAAGGAAAGAGCGAAAGGTGAGAGGCAAAGGGAGGAAGTATGAAGTACCAGGAGGAAGGAGGCGGGGAAGGAGGAAGAGGAGAAAGAGCGAGAAGAGGATGGGGAGGAGGAAGAAGAAGCAGACAGAAGCAATGAAGAATGCTAAAGAGGAAGAAATCAACGACAGCCCCCCCCCCCCCCCCCCCCCCCCCCCCCCTCCCAGTGTGGACCAAGGCGCAGCAGCATGGCGGCCATTTTTCTTCAGGTATGTGGATGATGATTTGGGGTTTTCTCTTTTTTCTTTCTTTTTTCCTTTTCTTTTTTTTTTTTCTTTTTTTTTTTTGCTCCCCCTCCTACTTTTTTCCCCTTTATTTTTAATCTATCTTTCTCTCTAAATTAAAAAAAAAAACAACTCTTTTCTTGCATACTTGTGTTGTTGTTGTTGTTGTGTTGTTGTAATAATAATAACAATAATGATAATAATTATAATGATGATGATGATGATAATAATAATGATAACGATATTAACAAAAATAATGATAAAAATAATAACAATAATGATAATAATTATTATCTAAAATGTACTGTGTATTTTCACTTAAATGACAGACAATTTTAATTAGAAAAAAAAATTTTTTTTTTTTTTGTAATTTAGATGACAGATACATTTTTTTTAAAGAAAAAAAAATATGTGTACGGTAGAAAGCAAGCACAGCGCGAGACACATCCAAGACGCACATGATTCGATCAGTGTTATGCATAGCTGAAACAAGTGACAGTGAACAATGATCCGGATCCGATCCGATCCTTGACAAATTCTGCACGAACGAAGAAAGCAGGGTGAAGGAAGAGGAAGGAAATGGGGAGAAGATGAGGAGAAGGAGGAGGAGGAGGAGGAAGAGGAGGAAGAGGAGGAAGAGAAAAGGGAGGAGAAGACGGAAAAAGGAGAAGGAGGTGAAGAGAAAGAGAAAGAAGTAGAATGAGAAAAAAAAAAAAAAAAGAAAAAAAAAGAAGACGGAAGAGAACCCGAAAACAACAACAACACAATGGTGGCAGTAATAACAGTAGTTAGTAGTGGTAGTAGGAGTAGTAGTAGGAGTAGTAGTAGTAGTAGTAGTAGTAGTAGTAGCAGCAGTAGTAGTAGTAGCAGTAGCAGCAGCAGAAACAGTACTATAGTATGGTAGTAGTAGTACAGCAGCAGCACTAGCACCGGTAGTAGTAGTAGTAGTAGTATAGTAGTAGTGTAGTAGTAGTAGTAGTAAAAACAGAATGTTTTTTTAAAGCAGAAAGAAGAAGAAGAAGAAGAAGAAGAAGAAGAAGAAAAGAACACAACGGTGTGACAAAGTAGAACAAGAAGGAAGTACCAGAAATAGAAGAAGCAGGAATAAAAACAAACAAACAACAAATCAAATCAAAACGAAAACAACACCGATGAACCAAGACCAAAGCGACACCCTAAATCAAGTGCTCTGCCAACATTAGTCAGCAACCAGCAGCCATACACACTAACCAACCATAGTCAGACAGCAATGTAAACACACTCCTTAACAAACGTTTTCTTTTTGTTTCCCGTCACCCCCAGCAACGAAACACCTAAGCAAACGGGATCGTCGTCATTTTTTTTTTCCCTCCCCAGCAAACAAAATTCATTAAAAAAAAAAAAAAAAAAAAAAAGGAAGGATAATGGAACTGTAATGTTACCGTGTGGGACACACATCCCCGCGCACCTAACGTTGCTAACGTTGGCTTGTTTGGCCGCCATGATGGAAGTCTCGTGTTTGAACTGATAAAGCGAATCGTTTACTCGACGTCTTTTGTGAACCGAGCGGGGCGAGTCGGTGGGTGGTTTTGGGGGTGGCTGGTGGTAGGGGTACTGAAGGAGGGGTGTTAAACGATATAAGTAACTTGAATTCACACATTTTAAATCAATTGTACGATTTCACGAAAAAAACAGCATGCGACTTGTAAAAACAAATGTCCTCGTTGTCATAGTTCTTACAAAAAAAAGAGAAGGTTCCATGCAGTACATTTACTAGCTACTTTCAATACTTTGAACACCCTCCCCCCCCCCCCCCCCCCCCCCCCCCAAACAAACAGACATCGACCTTTCACAAAAAACATCTGCACACATTCTCCGTATTCTTAGTTTTCCATAAACCGAACATTAGTTTCTACATCAAACACGCTAACCGTCTACTATAACAAAAACAAACAAACAAACAAACAAAAAACAACTGATTTTTCCTGCGATATCGGAAAAAAAAAACAACTCAGGGGAAAGAGATCTTTACGAAAAGAAGTAAACTCCACCGAAAATTGACCACTGAAGACTCACAACCAGAAACAAGGCTATACTGTTTTTTTTTTGTTTTTTTTTTTTTTTTTTTGTTTTTTTTTAAGCGCCTCGTTTCGAAAGTTTATCACAGAATTCTCATGTTAAAAGCCCGTTACCTAAAACACATTTGTCCTTCGTTAGAATTGAAATCTTTTCCGTGTTTAAACAAAAAAAATGAAATAAAACAAAGAGAGAGAGAGAGAGAGAGAGAGAGAGAGAGAGAGAGAGAGAGAGAGAGAGAGAGAGAGAAGAGAAGAAAGAAAGAAAGAAAGAAAGAAAGCAAACGACACACCCATTCACCGCCGCGTTTCGAAACCAAAAAGACGACACCGGTTGAAACAAGATACATTCTCGTCCTTTCGTCGTCTTCACATTAGCTTTCAGTTTCAGCAACGCGCCATTTTGTGTACGGTCTAGTCCCCAATATACCACGAGACCCCCCAGTTAATAGAGGAGAGTATTATTTTAAAAAAAAAAAAAAAAAAAAAAAAACGTAGAGGAGAGTTTATGAAAAACATAGAGGAGAGTGGTAAAAACATAGAGGAGAGTGTTAAAAAACATAGAGGAGAGTGTTAAAAACATAGAGGAGAGTGTTAAAAACATAGAGGAGAGTGTTAAAACATAGAGGAGAGTGTTAAAACCCAAGGGAAGGGTGGGTTAAAAACACCCCAAGTTTGGATGGCAGGATTATGGGAGACTTACAAGCCGTCTGACCTACATTCCCCAGGTCTTCACCCCATTGGTCTCACCCATTTTTACCGAGCCAAAGCATAAAAAAAACCCTCCGTGGTTCTATTACATAATATACTATACCCATGCAGTGACTCACATCACGTTATGGTCTACACAATTTCGCCCCAGACTTCCTCAAGAAAAAAAAAAAAAATGTTCGGAAAAAGTTCCGGCTGACGTAACCCCCCCCCCCCCCCCTCCCGTCCCCAAAGTCCCCCCACTCCCACCCTTCCACGACCAAATCCCCCCAACCACTTCCCCTCTCCCAACACACCCGTCAACATATCAGCCAGATTACAACAACAACAACAACAACAACATCACAAACCCCGTCTATTCCTGCTGTTCTTTAAAGCTTGTACTCACTCCCTCTTTTTTTCTCTGCTGAAAAAAAAACACACTTCCGCTGCGTGTGCAGACAGGAAACAGCACACAAACTTGTCAAAGCCTTTTGGTGGGGGGGAAATGTTCCCAGATTTTGACCACAAACAACAGAAAAAAGGCCGTTTTATAATCCTTTTTCGCTAACGATCTAGCTGCTTCTCACTCCCCCCCCCCCCCCCCCCCCCCCCATCACACACACACACTCCCATCCCCCCTTCTTCCTCTCTCAAGAACTCCTAAATATTTCATCAGCCAAATGACCACGGTAGTGTGGTTCACATGTTTTTACTGAGATCTTTGATCCCAGCGCCGTGACGCTGTGCAATTGCAAATCTTTCTCTTTCTCTCCCGAATCTTGCGTCCCCTTCTCCTTATCGCTCTTTCTCTTCTCTCCCCCCCCCCCCCCCCCCCCCCCCCCCCCCCCGCCCCCTTCTTTTTTTTTTTTTTTTTTCCCCGTGGTTTCTTCATCCCTCCTCCTCCCCTCTTCCCGCTGTGTCTTTCTCCACTACAACCCATCTCTTCCTTCCTCCTCCGCATAGCTCTCTCTCTCTCTCTCCTCTCTCTCTCTCTCTCTCTCTCTCTCATCTCTCATCCCTCTCTCTCTCTCTCTCTGTCTGTCTGTCTCTCTCCGTTTCTCATCTCCCGACCTCTCTCTCCCCTCTTTATCCACACTTCTCCCTTGATCTTTTTTCCTTACATCTCTTCCCTCTACCTTCTCCATGTTTTTCTCTCCTCCCTCTCTCTGTCTCTCTCCATAACCCTACTTCTCCTCTCTCTTTTCCCCCTCTCTCTCCATTACACTACTTCTCTTTCTCTTTCTCTTCAAAACCCCCCTCCCCTCTCCCTAACCCTACTTCTCCTCTCTTTTTCCACCTCTCTTTCTCCATAACCCTACTTCTCCTCTCTCTTCCCCCCTCTCTCCATAACCCTACTTCTCTCTCTCTCTCCCCTCTCTCTCCATAACCCTACTTCTCCTCTCTCTTCCCCCTCTCTCCATAACCTTACTTCTCCTCTCTCTTTCCTCCTCTCTCCATAACACTACTTCTCCCCCTCTCTTTCCACCCTCTCTCCATAACCCTAACTTCTCCTCTCTCTTCCCCCCCCTCTCCATAACCCTACTTCTCCTCTCTTTTCCCCTCTCTCTCCACAACCCTACTTCTATCTCTTTTTTCTCTTCACCCCCCTCCCTCTCCATAACCCTACTTCTCCTCTCTCTTTCCCCCTCTCTCCCTCCATGACCCTACATCTCCTCTCTCCCCCCCCCCCCTCTCCATAACCCTACTTCTCCTCTCTCTTCCCCCTCTTTCTCCATAATCCCTACTTCTCCTCCCCCCTCCATAACCCTTCTTCTCTCTCTTTCCCCCCTCTCTCCATAACCCTACTTCTCCTCTCTCTTTCTTCCCCCCTCCCTCCATAACCCTTCTTCCCCCTCCCCTCCCCCCCCTCTCTCCATAACCCTACTGATCCCTCCCCCCCCCCCCCTCTCTTCCCCCCCCCCCCCTCTCTCTCCATAACCCTACTGATCCCCCCTCTTTCCCCCCTCTCTCTCTCCATAACCCTTCTTCTCCTCTCTCTTTCCCCCCTCTCTCCATAACCCTACTTCTCCTCTCTCTTTCCCCCTCTCTCTCCATAACCCTACTGATCCCCTCTCTTTCTCCCCCCCTCTCTCCCATAATCCTACTTCTCTCTCTCTCTTTCCCCCTCTCTCTCCATAACCCTATTTCTCCTCCTCTCTCTTCCCCCTCTCTCTCCATAACCCTACTTCTCCTCTCTCTTTCCCCCCTCTCCATAACCCTACTCTCTCCTCTCTCTTTCCCCCTCTCTCTCCATAACCCTACTCTTCTCCCCTCCCCCCCCCCCTCTCTCCATAACCCTACTTCTCCTCTCTCTTTCCCCTCTCTCTCCATACCCTATTTCTCCTCTCTCTTTTCCCCCTCTCTCTCCATAACCCTACTTCACCCTTCTCTCTCTGCATTCTCTCACTCTTCCACATATTTCTCCCTCGCTCCTCCTTCCTTCTTCTCCTTTTACCTCTCTCCCTCCTCCACGTTTTTTTTTTTTCCTCTCTCCTTCCTACCTCTCTCTCTCCGCCTTCTGTCTCTACATCAATTTCTCCTCTCCTCCTCCCTACTTCTCCTCCCTCTACCTTCTTCCCCTTCTTCTCCACACTTCCCTCGCCGTCTCCTCCTCCCTCTCCCCCCCCCCCATTCTCCTCCCACCACCCTCCTCTCGCTCCTCCACATTAATCTTTCTTCTCCTGGAACCTTCTCTCCCTTCCGCACATCCCATCGTCTCTCTCCTTCGACCTTCTCTTACGTTCCCTCTCCCTCCTCCTTCTCCTCTTCCTTCTTCAACATTGTCCCTTTCTCTTCTAAAATCGAAATTTCCTCTTCAGCGAGACAGGCTGTTTGCAAATTTATGACTAAAATAGGATGTACCCTTTGTGACTTTGATTTTTTAAAAAAAGGTGATGAAATTCCATTACTTACTCCATTGTTCATGAAAGACTTGCATCAACAGATTGCAGGTCATTCTCATGAACTAAACAGTTTCCAATATGATTAAAACGCTGTTGAATTAAATACTTCAATCAAGTGTCATTATGTACAATTATTCTGGAATAATCTCACTGATTTAATGAAAGAAAGATGCATGAATGCACAAA
>JADBJO010011171.1:20000-30000 GCA_016801955.1 Conus betulinus
AAACAAAATGATCCTTTATCATCACAAACTGTATACCTGCAATTTGAGAGCTACAAAATACATCAATCTATTGATCTCTATCTGTTTATCGGTAACGATGAAAGCAAAACACACACACACACACACACACACACACACACACACACACACACACACACACACACCCCCGAAGGTACATGTAAGACCTCATGGCGAAAGCTTGGCCATGTCTAAAGTCGTACTGTCTTCGCCTGTCAGCGGAACAGCAACGAGTGAGGCAGCGGGATGCACATGGCAGTCGCTTCACGGTGGTTTTTTTTTTTTTTTTTTTTTTTTTGTTTTTTAATTTTTTTAAAAAATTTATTTATTTATTTTTTTGCCGGTAGCCTCTGCAGTCATACGGGCTGGCACACCCATGGAGGTTCTGTCGTGTCACGTCCAATATCACTATACAATGGCATCTGCCAGGGAGCAGTTATGTCTCTTGACGTCTATAATGGAACGCCCTGTGCAGTGCCTGCAACCTGTGTGAACGCAGCGCAGGCTTCCAAAAGGGTGGTGCAGGATCGCTCCCAGCTGGTTTGTTCGGCAGTTGAGGACAGTGCTTCTCTGGGTCCTTCCCGCACCTTCAGGTGTAATCTTTTTCTTCTATCGGTAATGAAGGGGAAAAAAAAAACAGGCGTTTGCTAGCATCACGCAGCAATTAGAAAAAAAAAAAGGCAACGGCGCTGTAGCAAGGAGACTTTTTCTGCAGATACATGAAACAGGAAAGACGACATTCGCACTCATCCATCGACAAAAACAAAAAAAACAAACAAACAAAAAATCCTATTTAAATTTCCCTCCCCCCACCCCCACTTACTCACAACAGCCTTCTTCAGCAAGCGGTAAAAACCACACTCAAATGACCACAGTGATCACCAACCCATACAATATCATTCTCGATTCTTCATGTGAAGTGAGACCTCCTCTGGTCAAGGCCGGTAACTGATGACGCCTCTTCAGTCGTCCTGTTTGGGTGCTTTCAGCAGCGGAGCAGCGTCGCCTGTGGTCGTGGTGCAGACCGATGATGCGGGGGCGGAGGGGGGGGGGCAGTGGGGGGGGGGGGGGGGGGGGGGGGGGGGTGAGTGGCAGGTAAGATGCTGTCAGACTGTCACCGCGTTTCGGCGTTTGCACCTTTCTTCTGTTGAGTTCGACTCTCTCTCTCTCTCTCTCTCTCTCTCTCTCTCTCTCTCTCTCTCTCTCTCTCTCATCCGCCCCCCCCCCCCCCCCCATTCCTTTGTCTGGAGGTGTTGGCGTAGGCTATACCTCTCCCACCAATGAGCGGGTTGACTAGGTAGGGGTGGACAGGTGGCTTAGAAGGAAAGATCCTGGCCGAAGAGGTCACCTAGCCCATGTGTTTTTTCCAGTTTATACCTCCTTTCCTCCCCCCCCTCCCCCTCCTGTACACATCCTACCTTCATCTCTTCTTTTCTTCTCCCCCCCTCCTCTCTCTCTCTCTCTCTTGTGTCTCTTTTTTTCCCAGTGTATTTACAACCTGTCAGAGTGTATTTTTTCATTTTGTTTAGGCTGAGACAACTTCCTGGTTGCTATGCTTCCCCCCTCGCCCCTCTCCACTTATGCAGAAATTGCACACGAGACACCGATGCACTGATCTACACGGAAGGTATGTCCTCAACCCACCCCCTCCCCCTTTCAAATCTAGTGGACCGGGTGGGAGTGGGACAGAGGAGAGGGCGGGGAGGGAAGAAAGGAGCAGAAGAAGGTGGGGGGGGGGGGGGGGGGGGTGAACTGGGTGGAGGTGGGATGGGGTAGAGGAGTTTGGGGTTAAGGAAGAGGGGGGGGGGGAGAGGAGGGATGGAAAAGAAGCACAGGGGCGGGGGTGGGTGGGGGGGAGGGGAGGGGGCAGTGGGGGCTGTCCTGAGTGAGGGACTTGAACCGTGGAGCCAGGACGGTCTTGCTTCAGAAGTGGTCGCAGTATCCCGCTTAGCTCCCCCACGCCTCCTCTTCTACTGGCGTTGAAACAGTGGACGCGCAGTATGGTGGATAGTGAACCCCACCCAATTTGCGATGTCCCCTAATTGGTATGCCTCTCGTTTTTCCCCTAATTGGGTATGCCCCTCGAATTCCTCCAACTGGTATGCCTCTCGTTTTTCCCCTAACTGGTATGCTTCTCGTTATCCCCTAATTGGTATGCCTCTCGTTTTCCCCCAACTGGTATCCCTCTCGTTTTCCCCCCAACTGGTATGCCTCTCGTTTTCCCCTAACTGGTATGCCTCTCGTTTTCATGGTATGCCTCTCGTTTTCCCCCTAACTGGTATGCCTCTCGTTTTTTCCATAACTGGTATGCCTCTCGTTTTTCCCTAACTGGTATGCCAGAGGCTAAGCCGTCAACAGATCAGCACTGAAGGCCAAGCTGAACCAATACTGGTGTCACGGAGCGGCAGATGCGTTCTTTAAGGTTTCAAAACATGTCCTCAACAAGACAGTCTGGAACCGATACTGGTGCCACGGAGCGGCAGATGCGTTTCTTTAAGGTTTCAAAACATGTCCTCAACAAGACAGTCTCCAACCAGACAACAGTAGCAACGGGGGGAGGATGTTCGGGGTTGGGAGAAGGATTTTTCTTTTTTCTTCTTCTTTCTTTCTCCCCCCCCCCCCCCCCCCCCCCCCCCCCTTACCGTGGAGATATGAAAGTGGCACACTGCGCAGAGATGACGGGTGACCCCAAGACACTCATAATACAAAGGAGTGGGTAGGACTCCCTCTCGCCACAGAAACATTATCTGCACACTCCACGAAACCTTGAGTGACAAGAGCTCCAAAACAAAATGGGATGGGTGTAGCTTTACCTCACCTCACCTCCCCGCCCCCCCCCCCCCCCCCCCCCCCCCCCCCCCCCGGGATATTAAGTGGAACACTGCACAGACATTGGTGAGTGACAACATGCCACTGTTAGGGGGCACAACCTTCTTTCCTTGGAGAAATTCCGTGGAACATGGCACACACACACATTGCGAGTGATTGATACAAAATGGCTCTGATCAACTGCTAAGGGACACAACCTTCTTGCCCCGAAGACATTGCGTGCAGCATTGCACAGACATCGCTGAGTAACAAAATGCCACGGATGACCAACGGGAGGGGGTAGGACTTCCTGCCATGAAGGTATGGCGAACTACAATACACAGAAACTGTGGGTAACAAAACGTTACAATTAAAGGAGCAGGGGCACGTGACCTGTCACCATGGAGATATCATATGGCCGTGTGTACTGAAAATGCCGGGTGATGAAATATAATTTAAAAAAAAAAAAATCAGATTGGGGGAGGGGGTGGGGGTGGGGAGACCTTTTACCACGGAAGTACGACATATCAGATAATACAGAAACTGTTGGGAGGAGACAACATAATCACAAATTAAATGGTAATGTGGAACCAGAAACTGTTGAAGACAAAAAAAAAAAAACACCCCCCCCCCCCCCCCCCCCCCCCTCAAAAAAAAAAAAAAAAAATTTCAAATGGCGATGTAGAACCTTTCACCACGGAGATACTTTGCTGCACTTTTCCCGCGGGAAAAAAAAAATATATATATATATATATATCTTATTCCTTACGTAAAACAGGGAAGTTAACCGTTCTCTCTTTCCCTTTTTGTTTTTTTTCTCTCTCTTTTTTTTTTTTTTTTTTAGATAGAAAAATCAACAAAACTCGCAAGCAGGCAGACTACAAAGTGTTTTGAGGCGTGGACCATTTCAAAAAAAAAAAAAAAAAAAAAAGAAAAGAAAACTGGACAGGCAAGGCTCTAAAAAGACTGGACGGAGAGCTAACATGATGTGGTGTCTGGCACGCACACACACACACACACATACACACAAACTAGTGAGAGGAGATGTGGCAAAGGGGGAGAGGGGGGAAAGGGAAAGGAAGGAAACGCACACGTTAGGAAAAAAAAAAAAAAAAAAGCCCACACATGATGGCATGATGAAGAGAAGAGAGACAAAAAACAAAACAAAAAAACAGGAGGAGAGGGCGGATGACATAACTGACCCTCACCGGAAGTTGAGTCAGTGCCGGGTGTTGGAGCAGGGTGGCGTGGTGCAGGGTGGTGGCGGCAGTGGGGGTCAGTTCCGGGTAGGGGGCCAGGGCAGGGTGGGCCGCGGCCGCCCAGGTCTCCGGACCCCCCGCCGGCATGATGGCAGTGCCCAGTTCCTCTGTGGGTGGTGAGGGTGAGGTGACGGGGGAGGGTGTGAGGGGGGGGGGGGGGGGTAGACGTGTGTGCGTGTGTGTGCGAGACAGGTGAGTGGGTGGTGGTGGTGGGGGGGGGTGGGGGGGGTGGGGGTAGGGCAGAGCGAGTGTCGGTCCAGGGCGAATGTTGGGATGGGTTGGTCAGTTGTGTTGGGAAATGGTGCGTTGGATGAGAGAGAGAGAGCGTTGGGGGTGTGTGAACGAATATGTGGTGGAAGTGCGTTGGTGTGTGTGTGTGTGTGTGTGTGTGTGTGTGTGTGTGTGTGTGTGTGTGTGTGTGTGTGTGTGTGTGAACGTGGTTGGTAAGCATGTATGAACGTGGGTTGATAATTGTGAAGAAGGATTGGTGAGTTTGCGTTCGGTGGTGGGTTGGTAAGTGTGAAGGTAGGTTGGTGAGTTTGCGTTCGGTGGTGGGTTGGTGAAAGTTGTGAAAGTGGGTTGGCGAGTTTGCGTTTGGTGGTGGGTTGGTAAGTTGTGAAAGTTGGTTGGTGAGTTTGCGTTTGGTGGGGTTGGTGATGTTGTTGTGAAAGTGGGTGGGTGAGTGAGTTGCGTTTGGTGGTGGGTTGGTGAGTTGTGAAGGTGGGTTGGTGAGTTTGCGTTTGGTGGTGGGTTGGTAAGTTGTGAAAGGGGGTTGGTGAGTTTGTGTGTTCAGGAAACGTGGTTGTGAACATGTTGCATCGTGAAGAGCGATGGAAAGGTAACGATCATTTTTTCACAGAACGAGGCACCGGAAGTTTCAATGGCATGGGTTGGCGTCGGAAAACCGATAATTTGGGAGAAAAAAAAACCCCAAAAACAGGTAAATAAGAACAGGTAAGAAAGCGCGCGAATTTCCACAGGGATTAAAAGAGAACGTGCACGCAAGAGCGTGATTTTTCCCGGTATTTGAATACGTCATGACGACGTTTGCAACGAAATCATTTTTTTTTTTTTTTTAATCCAAGTAACAGAACGAGATCATAATCAATTTGCATTCACAAAAAAATTTACAATTTTTTTTTTGTGTGTTTTTGTTTTCGAATTTTGTCAATTTGAAACATGATCAAAGTGCCGCATGTCGCGTTTTGGATCGTTTGCGTTCATTAATTTTGTTGAAATTTGCAGGAACAGACAACATTAAACACGGGAAAAATCACCGACAGATCCCAAAGACGTGGCAGGCACGACATTCCAGTGTGGGCGACGGAAGAACAGACATCGTGTAGGTTGGTTGGTTGTTGGTAGGTGGTGAGGAAGGGGGTGGGAGGGGGGGGGGGGGGGGAGGGGGGCGAGTTTTTGTCATGTGGCAGTTGTATAGAGATCAGTGATGTGATGTGAACCAAGACAAGAGTGCAAAGGAAAAAAAAAGTCCAGAAACATTCCATGTTTGTGAACAGTGACAACATCACGTGCGTTTCAACGACGGTGTTGCGGAATCAAACAGAATACGACAGAAACATCGAAACAGACGTGTGTGTGTGTGTGTGTGTGTGTGTGTGTGTGTGTGTGTGTGTGTGTGTGAGTGTGTTCACAGAATCAAAGGGCAGCCATCATGCGTCAGAAGAAACATTCATCCAGGGTGAAGGTCATCCCAAGGTCACCGTTGTCAAGGTGGCAGTGACGGGTTACCAAGGCAGTGGTGGTTGTCATGGCAGCAGTGGCGGTTGCCGAGCAGCAGTGGTCGTGAAGCAGGTGCCGCAGTGCCGTATGGGGCAGCAGTCAGAGGAAGAAGGAGCGAAAGAGAGACAGAGAGAGAAAAAGAGAGACAGAGAGGTAGAACAGTGCAACGTGAACTTTGACC
The DNA here is from genome assembly GCA_016801955.1 of Conus betulinus. Classification (NCBI taxonomy): domain Eukaryota; kingdom Metazoa; phylum Mollusca; class Gastropoda; order Neogastropoda; family Conidae; genus Conus; species Conus betulinus. The sequence continues at coordinate 26,007 of JADBJO010011171.1, forward strand.
TTGAACCATGGCAAGGTTAAAACACAATCATACATACTGCAAAAGCCCCCAAGTTATCCCACTCTAGCACAACTTTTAGCCTTCAACCAACGTGGAAGAAAAGAAAAGGAAATAATAAAAAAAAAAAAACAATCATTGGTCGTCCTCTGAGCATAACCCCCAACCCAACACTGGAGCCAATTCCAACCAGAATAAAACTCAACCGATGATACAAGAACCAGCGAATCATGTCACACAATTTCTTCCCTTGTTTCTAGTGTTTCAATTAAACGTTCTTCAAAACGAACTTCGCCTGAAGTTTGATATAATCTGTCTTAGATTTGTGAAAGTCACTGGTCCTCACATTTATGAGGAATGTACGAAATTTGGAAGACTTTTTTTTTTCCCTGAAAAAATAAAAGAAACCGAAATAACTTCAGGTATATAGATCATCGTATCTCTTCTGTCATGTTTTCATGTTATATATCAGACTTCCAGATATGAACAGAAATCCAAACGAACTTACATCCCATAATAACACAATAATTCCATGTTGAGATGTTATGGTGCTTATCAAAACACGACCAATGACCATGTGCAAGTATTTGGGCAGGAGAATGAATGAATGAAGGAAAATAAAAGACTAGGAAACTGACTTTGACCAGATGATTTATTATGAACGTATCTGGCACTTGAGAAACGAGCAGATTCCCGTTGTGAACCTTTCAAATTTGGTCGTTCACCAAGCCTACCCATTCAACTATTCATGTTAAAAGGAAGCCATAATCTCGGGACTGTTTCGAGAAGTTTTCGCTCAATTTCAATCGCGAAAGATGTTTAAACAATAAAATGACTCATCAAAAAGAAAGTGTAACTATACTTGCTTAAACCGCTTCATTCTTCTCAAGCAGTTCATCGAAACAGCATAACCGAACAGCTGCCTCTGCCATGTTAATAACATCAAAATATTCGCACGCAATCTCAGAGACTTTCAATCTTCATTTACTCAATTTTCAACGCAGTAAAAAAAATATTAAAAAAATTAAAAAATCAGCAGCACGCGAAACCAATAACTCTGGTACAATTATGTATTATTTTTTCCCCATCGAAACTAACAACAACAACAAAACAACAACAACATACAAACAGTTCCTTGTCATTTTCAAACGAGGTTTCTTTTTGCAAACAGAATTCTCAAAAAGTCAGGTTCACACGCAAACGGAATGCTCTCATTCAGGACGTTCCTCAAAGTGCCAGGACGGGTGAGCCGATGAGTCTGTTGAGGTGTTGAGAGAACAGTCATTGAGGTGATGGAAGTAGGGGGGAGGTGGGTGTGGGGTGGCTGCAGCAGTGGAAGAGGACGTGAGAAAAATGGCAAAAAAAAAAAAAAAATAATAATAATAACAAAATTAAAAAAAAATAAAAATAAGAAAAAGGAAATAATAATAAAGATAATATTAATAATAATAATGATAATGATAAAGACAGAGAAGCAAGAAAGAAATCCATCTCAAATCGGAGACAACATATGCGAAAAGGACATACAAATCACCAACATGAATTCATCGTTTGTCTTTTTTTTTTTCTTTCTTTTTCCCTTTTTTTTTCTTGATCAAGGACTTCATTAGTTAGAGTGTTGTCATGTTGTGAGTATAATTACATAAATGATAAATCTCCAATCATCCACTTGCATCCCAATCTTTCCAACCAATCTAGCATCCGATCTGCACCATACACAGACTAAACCACACGGCTCTTTCATGTATCCATCAACACACGACCACGTCTATGCATGCGCGTGCAGACACACAAACTCTTACCCCCCATCACCCCCCACCTTCCCCTGCGCGCGCGCGCGCGCACACACACACATACACACACACACACACACACACACACACACACACACACACACACACACACTCACACACTCATTTCTTCCTTCCTAGACCCATCTTCTTTCTTCTTACCCCACCCCCACCCCCGCCAGCCACACACACACACACACACACACACACACACACACACACACACACACACGCGCGCGCGCGCGCGCGCGCGCGCAACTTTAAATCATATTAATACTAGTATATACCACACTCATCATCATCGTGCTTGCATCACAATGGATGAGAGAGAGAGAGAGAGAGAGAGAGAGAGAGAGAGAGAGAGAGAGAGAGAGAGAGAGAGAGAGCGTTAAAATTGAAAGAAGACTCGGTGAGTTTGTGGGTGAAGGGAGACATTTAGGAGACATACGGGGACAGAGAGAGAGAGAGAGAGAGAGAGAGAGAGAGAGAGAGAGAGAGAGAGAGAGAGAGAGAGAGAGAGAGCATGTTTGGGTGCGAGTGGGTGAGCGAGCGAGCGAGTGCGTGGGTGAGTGAGTGAGTGTGAGTGAGTGAACGTGTTGTCTGTGCTCATGCGTGCAAATAGGAACCCAGCTAGGTTAGTTAGTCCCCCGCTCGTCGCGTGTCGCCGGTGCTGCCTACCTCCACAACACACACATACACACACACACACACACACACATCTCCATGCACACCTGTCTCCCTCATTTCTACACAAACATGCCCATGCTTGCTTTATGTGCATGCCGTGTGTGTGTGTGTGTGTGTGTGTTGTGTGTGTGTGTGTGTGTGTGTGTGTGTGTGCGCGCGCGTGCGTCCGCGCTATATGACCTTTTTGTCTCCGTTGGGGAGTGGGAGGAGAAGAAGAAGGAGGTGCGGGGAATGGGGGTGGGGGTGGGGGGAAAAGAAGGAGAGAAAGGTTTCGATTTTTTTATGATCCTCACATTCCGAGACTTATTACGACAAACTTCGTGCTTTTTTTTTTTTTTTTGGATGGGGGGGGGGGGGGGGGGGGGGGGGGGGGGGGCGGGGGGCGGTGGGAGGGTCACGCACGCGAACTCCGCGACACAGAGTTTCTTTTCAGCGACTGCACCATTATTACATCGTGGATATTTTTTTACTGACTCGATATTTGAAGAACAAAGTATGGAGTCGGCTGTTAGGAAAAAGCCTGTTGGAGGGGGTGAGGCAAAAAAAAAAAAAAAAAAAAAAAAAATCCGTACTGAATGCCGGATCAGATCCGGACCCCTTTCTATCCATAGTATAGTCTTCAAAAAAAAAAAAAAAAAAAAAAAAAAAGGAACAAGTAAGTTGTGGAGGAAAAAACAAAAGTACAATCCAAAAATTTCTCCTGTGTTACTACGATGCAAAAAAAAAAAAAAAAAAAAAAGGGGGGGGGGGGGGGGGGGGGGGGGGGGGGGGAGATGAGTGAGAGCTTAATCAGAATTTGATTTTTTTTTTTTTTTAAAGTCCAGAATACTATTCCGTCATAACTGTACACCTCAAGGGATAGAGGAGTCCCCTCTCTCATCTCGGGGTCCTTCAGGGCAACAACAGTGTTCCACGTCAGCTGTTGCAGACCAGTAGATGTCGTCTGTTGTTGCATGCTCTTGTTTCCTCTTCATTGTGGACCCTTCATCACCACCACTGCTGCCGCCCTGGTTCCCCTAACGTATCGGTTCAAAGCGCTCATAAAGGCCCTTGCAGGACTGTTATCATCAAATCAAATCCAAACTTCAGTGTCATAACCTCTCCCACAAGTGTAGCCAACAACCGCTTATGGGGGTCACAAATCTTGACAACTACGTATCCTTTTTTTTTTGAGGGGGGGGGGGGTGGGGGGGGGGGGGGGAGGGGGGGGGGGGGGGGGAAGGGGGGCGGGGGATGAGTCGGGGATGAGTGAGGGGAAGGAATAGCTTTTCTTTTCTTCGCTTCTCCTATCGCCCCCCCCCCCACCCCCCGTATTCCCCCCCCCAAAAAAAAAAAAAAAAAAAAAAATCTTAACAAACAAAATTTAATTTTAAAAAGTCGCACGAAATTTGCCGATAATACAGATCCCGGAAAAGTTGGATAATTAGTTTTTAAAAAAGGGAAAAAAAACTGACAGAAAAAAGAAAGTTATCGAGGGATTGAAAGACAGAAAAGAGCAAAGGAGGAAGAGGGATTATGGG
>JADBJO010011171.1:37500-50000 GCA_016801955.1 Conus betulinus
ACACACAGACAGCATTTCTTCGTTCCCATTGTAAAGTACTCCCTGTTCTATAAGACCTGGGTGTACAAAAAGGAGTCAGAAGGCGACGAGTTACGAGAGACTAAAAGTTCTCAGCATCTTGAAGAAAGATCGATGAGAGGACAATGAGGACCACGTGAGGCCACAAAAGACAACGACCTCATCTTCTTTCGTTCATCTCTCCAGCTCCAAGGTTCACCATTGGGAGGGGAGGGGGAGGAGGAGGGGGGGGGGGGGGGGGATTTTCGGCGTCTGTGAGACGTCTCTAATCCTACCCGTTAGGACAGACACGTTCCGTCCTGAGGAGAAATATCGAACGTAACCCCTAGCAGGTTTATGGGGCATTGACATGGTCCGTACCTTTTGCTGTTGTTGCTGGTGGTGTGTTGGTGGTGGTGACAATGTGAAGAGAAGCTGCTTCAAGGAAATGGCTTTCTCGCGCTTTGTTTTTAGGATTGTGTGGGCTGTTAACTTTCTTCAGAACGAAGTCAGGGATTTAAAAAAAAAAAAAAAAAAAAAAAAAAAAAGCTGATCGCCTATTTTGAGAAATCTGGGTTGTCTGATATTGGCTGGCTACATTTCTCAGACAGTCCTTAGCGATAAAAAAAAAAAAAAGGACAGAAAAGAAGAAGAAGAAGAAAAAAAGGGGAAAGGATTCGTTTTTTGAAATTTTGAAGGCTGGAAAGACATTCGGTGTCATATATGATGGTGGTAAGTTCTTAGAGAGTCCGTCCATGGACTAACTTGATATTCTGGAGAGAGAGAGAGAGAGAGAGAGAGAGAGAGAGAGAGAGAGAGAGCAACCAACGGCCTTTCTGGGCGTGCTGTAAAGAAGACGTCACTGTGACGTAAGCCTCTCCTTTCCAGACTGCAGCAGTTGAACTCTGGATCCGTGACCATGGTTACTCACATTCAGATACCCCCACCCCCACCCCCCACCCCCCCTCCCGATTCAAAGATGTGAACATAGAACGGTTGATGCCAGTGGACGCATGTAATTCAGAAGCCCTGGTACTTAGCATCCTTAGGCCGAGAGAACAGAGAGAGTGAAATATCAAAGGGCAAAAAACAACATGGATCTCAATGCGGATCTCAGCGTAGGATCTCAATCGGGTAAAAGAATGGATATGGTGGAACTTAAATGGGCAGGAGAACGGATAGCATGGAAACTAAATGGGCAAGGAGAACGGATATCACGGAAACTAAATGGGCAAGGAGAACGGATATCATGGAAACTAAACGGGCATTTAGAACGAAAAACATGGAATCTAAACGGTCAAGGAAAATGGATAGCATGGAATCCAAATAGGCAAGGAAAATGGATAGCATGGAATCTAAACGGGCAAGGAGAACGGATAGCATGGAATCTAAACGGGCAAGGAAAACGGATAGCATGGAATCTAAACGGGCAAGGAGAATGGATAGCATGGAATCTAAACGGGCAAGGAGAATGGATAGCATGGAATCTAAACGGGCAAGGAGAATGGATAGCATGGAATCTAAACGGGCAAGGAGAATGGATAGCATGGAATCTAAACGGGCAAGGAGAACGGATAGCATGGAATCTAAACGGGCAAGGAAAACGGATAGCATGGGAATCTAAACGGGCAAGGAGAATGGATAGCATGGAATCTAAACGGGCAAGGAGAACGGATAGCATGGGACCTTAATGGGCAAGGAGACCCCCCGGAGCCCACGCGGACGATCGTGTGGCACTGTCATTTGGCAAGGACAACACGATGGCCTTAAAACTCCATTAGGATAAAAACAACAACAGATAAGAGTAGAATGTCCACTGGGCAAGAAACACCCGAAACCTAAAAAAAAAAAAAAAAAAAAAAAAAAAAAAAAGAAGAAGAAGAAAAAATACAGGCAGAATGACAATATGGTAAGGAATGCCGGTGGAAGAGAAGAACACGCACAGTGTGGAATCTCAACGCGCAAAGAGATCGGACAGTGCGGAACTCGGTGGGCGGTTAGAACCAGTAGTGTGGAACTTGTGCATCCAACGGAGTCAGATTTGCCCCGGAGCTGGAGACACGTGGATCCCCAATGGACAAAGAACAGGCAGCGGCGAGGAGAGGTCAAAGCCCCCCCCCCCCCCCCCCCCCCCCCCCTCCCCCCCTCAAACAAAACGCTGTTGGAACTCAATGGGCCTGGCAGAACAGGAAGTGAAGACCATCAATGGGAAAGCAGAACACACAGAGTGTGGAATCTCGCCGGGAAGTAGACAGAGCGTGAAACGTCTTACAGCTGACTAAGGGGAGGTCACGCTGCTTAGAGCCCAGCCGACCGCAAAAGGGCCATATCAGGGCTGCCACCACGCTGAAGCCAACTCACGAGTCATCCATTCACACAACCCTTCGAGCTGAGAAGAACACACGCAGTCCAGTGTTTCAAAGGACCAGGGGAACAAGCATCGTGGAACCTCTATGGGTTGGTCAGTGGAATAAGGTTGAAGAGGAACCTCGATGGGGTCAATGCAGTCTTGAACCTGTCTGCAGCAGCAGAAGACGCGATGTGGACTCTCACACGGTTAAGGAGAACGAGCAACGTTAAGGCTTAGCGGGTGAATTTTTTTTTTTTTTTTAAAGAGAAATAAAAATGTAATCCACCGGAAAAAAGGGGGGGCAAAAGAACTGCAAGACAAAATACGACGCGTTTCGGCCTCTTTGGTCTTCGTCAGGCAAGACCACAACATCCAAGACAGTGAAAACGAAGAACGAGCAATCACTTATCTACTACAATCCGACGCAAGATGGACGTTGAATTGCTCATTCTTCATTTTCATTGTCCTGAATGTTGTCTGTCTTGCCTGAAGAAGACCAAAGAGGTCGAAACGCGTTGTGTTTCGTCTTGTAATTTGTTTGTCCCCTTTGTCTGACGGATTAATTACAATTTCTCTTTGAAAAAAAAATGTGTGTCTATTTTCGCCTGCAGCCACTTCACTTTGAAACTAACTCACAACGGGTAAGTGGAAAAACAAATTGTCGTAGGACCTCAACTACAAACAAGAACAGACAATACGGAATCTCAACGACAAGAGAGCACGTGGGGTGGACTTTGTTCTGGGCAAAGAGAACAGATAGACTTGAAACTTCAATGGGAAAGATGAACACATAATACAGACCGTCAGTGAGCACGGAGAACAGAGAGTGGGAATCTCAACGAGCAAGGAGAACAGATATCGGGGAATCTCAACGAGCAAGAAAAACAGATATCGGGGAATCTCAACGAGCAAGAAGTACAGATATCGGGGAATCTCAACGAGCAAGAAGAACAGATATCGGGGAATCTCAACGAGCAAAGAGAACAATTAACGTGGAATCTCAACGAGCAAAGAGAACAATTAACGTGGAATCTCAACAAGCAAGGAGAACAATTAATGTGGAATCTCAACGAGCAAGGAGAACAATTAACGTGGAATCCCTACGAGCAAGAAGAACAATTAACGTGGAATCTCAACAAGCAAGAAGAAAAATTAACGTGGAAATCAACGAGCAAGAAGAACAATTAACGTGGAATCTCAAAGAGCAAGAAGAACAGATATCGTGGAATCTCAACGAGCAAGAAGAACAGATATCGGGGAATCTCAACGAACAAGAAGAACAGATATCGTGGAATCTCAACGAACAAGAAGAACAGATATCGTGGAATCTCAACAAACAAGGAGAACAGATAATCAGAATCTCAACGAACAAGAGGAACAGTTAATGTGGAATATCAACGAGCAAAGACAACAGACAACACCGAGTTTCAAACAGGTCGGAGAACAGGTAATGTGGAATCTCAAAGAACAAAAGATAATGTAGAATCTCAACGAAGAAGAAAACAGTTAATGTAGAATTTCAACGAGGAAAAAAAAAAAAAGAAATAGTGTGAGATCCCAAAGAGCAAGAACCAACAGCTTGGAATCTGAACGAGCTAGGAGCCAGGAGAAAAGACCGCGTGTGTGATCTCTCCACGACACAGAAGCACACACGATGTGCAGTCTCCAAGACCAAGGTGAACAGACAGCGTGGGGATCTCAACCAGCTAAAAAGACAGACAGGTGGAATATCAAAGAACAAGAACAGAGAGCGCAAAATGTCAACGAGCTGAGAGGACAGACGACGTGGAATCTCTTTGAACAAGAACAGACAGCGTGGAATCTCAACGAGCAGACGACGGTGAATCTCGAAGAACAAGAACAGACAGCGTGGAATCTCAACGAGCTGAAAGGACAGACGACGTGGAATCTCAAAGAACAAGAACAGACAGCGTGGAATCTCAACAAGCTGGGAGGACAGACGACGTGGAATCTTTTTGAACAAGAACAGACAGCGTGGAATCTCAACGAGCTGAAAGGACAGACGACGTGGAATCTCAAAGAACAAGAAACAGACAGCGTGGAATCTCGAGAGCTAAGAAAACTGATGACGTGGAATCTTACATTACAAGAACAGACAGCGTGGAATCTCAACGATCTAAGAAAGCAGATGACGTGGAATCTTACATTACAAGAACAGACAGCGTGCAATTTCAACGAGGTAAGAAGACAAAACGCGGAATCACTCTGAACGAGAAGGGATAGCGTCGAATCTCAAGGACCAAGGGCAAACAGACAATGTGGAACCTCCACGAGCAAGGGGAAGCAAGCAGTGCAGAAAACATGTAGCATGTGACCACTAAGGGGCAAGGTGGACAACGAGTGGGGAACCTCAACTGTTAAGCTCAAGACAGAGAGTGAGGAATCTCATTGGGCATGGACATATAATAATGCACATCCTGAAAGGGAAGGGAAGAAAAAAAGAAAACACGGGAAACAGACACACAGACCCTCAATGGGCAAGGGGAACACTTAATACAGCACTTCAGTGGGGAAGGAGAGCGGATGACGTGAAACCTCAATGGGAAAGGAGAACAGATAGTACGGAACTCCAGTGGGAAAGGAGAACACATAACGCGGAACTTCAGTGGAAAAGGGGAACATATAATACGGAACTTCAGTGGGTAAGGAGAACACATAACGCGGAACTTCAGTGGGAAAGGAGAACATATAACGCGGAACTTCAGTGGGAAAGGGGAACATATAATACGGAACTTCAGTGGGTAAGGAGAACACATAACGCGGAACTTCAGTGGGAAAGGAGAACAGATAATACGGAACTCCAGTTGGAAAGGAGAACAGATCATACGGAACGTCAGTCAGAAAGGAGAACAGATGATACGAAACCTCAGCAAGAAAAGCGGGACACATATACGGGAATCAGAGGGGAAAGAGAACAATCGGTTCTAAACCTGAATGGGCAAGCAGAACACATAATTATAGTGCCAAACCTCAATGTGCAAGCAGAGCACATAATTATAGTGCCAAACCTCAATGTGCAAGCAGAGCACATAATTATAGCGCGAAACCTCAATGTGCAAGCAGAGCACATAATTATAGTGCCAAACCTCAAGTCAAGGAGAACAGATGACACGAGAATCCCCATGGGCAAGGGAAGCAGATGTACGTGGAATCTCAAAGGGCAAGTCGAACAAGACCACGTGGAATCTCAACTGGGCAAGACAAACAGACAGCGTGGAATCTCAAACGGCAAGGCGAACAGACAGCGTGGAATCTCAAAGGGCAAGGCGAACAACATAACGTGGAATCTCAAAGGGCAAGTCGAACATGACCACGTGGAATCTCAATGGGGCAAGGCGAACAGATAGCGTGGACTCTCAAAGGGCAAGGCGAACAGACAGCGTGGAATCTCAAAGGGCAAGGCGAACAGATAGCGTGGAATCTCAAAGGGCAAGGCGAACATGATCACGCGAAATCTCAAAGGGCAAGGCGAACAGATAGCGTGGACTCTCAAAGGGCAAGGCGAACAGACAGCGTCGAATCTCAAAGGGCAAGGCGAACAGATAGCGTGGAATCTCAAAGGGCAAGGCTAACATGATCACGTGGAATCTCAGAGGGCAAGGCGAACAGATAAGGAGGAACCTCGATGAACAACGAAAAACGCAGAGAACGGGGAAGAAGAAATCAAGGAGGAGTGTGTGTGTGTGTGTGTGTGTGTGGGGGGGGGGGGGGGGGGGGGGGGGGGGGGGGGGAGGGAGGAGGAGAAGGGAGGGGAACAAAGAAGGGCGTGAACCTCAACGAGGCAAAGTCCAAAATGTGACGAAACAGCCCATCTCAAAGGAAACAACACAACACGCAAACCAGGCACCACCCCACCGCGCTCCCTACGGTCAGACATCAAACTTGGGAGACAACAACCAGGCAGGACTAGGCTCCATCCCATGCACGATCGCCATCACTTCTCTCACTGAGCTACACAGGCATTGAAAGGGGCTGTGTGTGTGTATGTGTGTCGGGGGGGGGGGGGGGGGGGGGGGGGGGGGGGGGGGGCTGGAGGAAAATAGGAGGGAAGGGAAAGATGAGGGCACAGATTCAAGGACAGAGCCGTCCTTTGGATTTTTTTTTTTTTTTTTTTTTTTTTTTTTTTGTTGTTTTGTTTTTTGTTTTTTTCATCATGCACGGAGAGGACTAGAATGCAACAATATGCACACCCCGAATCAAGATGCCACACCTTCCATCGCCGTGCCTGAGAGTTTTCAGGAAGCGACACTCTTGCCCCGGAAGAGTCTCAGAATTCTAAACAGGAAACAAACAAACAAACAAACAAAAAATTCTGTAGACGAAAGAGCTCATGCAGGAAAGAAAAGAAGGAAACGATTTTTTTTTCCTTTTTGGGAACGTGACACGCGTGTTCGACCCAGAACACCGCCCTCGCTATGTGAGCGTTAAGAAACGTCTAGGAGAAAACAAAACAAAACAAAAAAAAAAGAAAAAAAGAAAAAAAAAAACAGGCCATGATGCAACAACGGAAACGGCACTGTCCGGAAAAAGAGACATCTTCCACGGGCTGCCAACACCCGTCATTTCACCCGGAACGGCTGCAGACGCCAGTGAAGAACAGGCATGCTAACGTCGAAGCCAGCAAGAACTAGCCAACCAAGTCGGGGTTCAGTGTGAGGTGACTTTCCCCCGCACCACGAATCGTGACTGGAAGTGACTGGCTCATTCCATATCGGCTTTCTGTGGGATCACGAAACAGACGCAGAGATATAAACGAGGGGGAGCCGAGGGGGGGGGGGGGGGGGGGGGGGGGGGGTGAGGGGGGGGGGGGGGGTGAGGTGGGGGGGGCGGAAAGAAACCCGAACTAGCCCATCCTATGTACTTCTCGGGGCGAAGAAGGCGAGGTGCCCTGAACCTGCCTACAGTTCCTGTAAAGTCACACAAAAAAAAAACGAGGACTCCAAGAGGCAGGAGGAAGGCAGCAGTCATGATCAGAAGGGCATCGCATTCAGTTGGCTGGACCAGGCCACACTCATGACATCACACATCATCATCATCATCATCATCATCATCATCACCACCACCACACACTTTGAGTAAGCAGCATTCCTTTGATGCGTCATCACGGCTACATCATGCATGGCTACATACACACACATACAGACACGCACACAGACAGAGAGAGAGATCGATACGCGAGCCATGGGGAGGCAGAGCCAGTGAAATGCAGTGAGAAAATGTTTACACTGATCGAACCAAGGAAACCAAAAAAAAAAAAAAAAAAAAAAAAAAAAAACCAGGCAGGCATTCCAAAACGAATCGGAAAGAACTCATCGATGCTGATAACGGTGATGCTCATTCGTCATTCCATATGCTCATTCCGCATGCACACAACACACACACACACACACTTTATGAGCATGAGCATGCACGTGAGTATCAATGACGAGAGAGAGCGACAGAAATCCAACATTTCTGCTTCTGAGGCGTCTCCTAAAACATACATTGTGGTTCTTTTACCTTTTCAATGCGTCTCAGGATGAATGATAGCAATGGTCTCCAAGCACAGTTTTTCAACTGTTTTCGGTGTCATTGCAACATAATAAGTTCGTAGTCCCGAGACAGAGAGAGAGCACGTGATAATTATCGCGCATTTTCTCTCCCATTAAAAAAAAAAAAACCTTCTGGCAATATCAAAAGATACAGAAACCCAGTTCCATCCTTGGCGAGGGAAAAAAAAACCCAAAACGAAAAAAAAAAACCGCAGCAGAAACTCGTAGAATGAGTGTGTGAGTGAGTGAGTAAGTGTGTGTGTGTGCGTGCGTGCGTGCGTGTGTGTGTGTGTGTGTGTGTGTGTGTGTGTGTGTGTGTGTGTGTGTGTGTGTGTGTGTGTGGAGTGAGTGAGTGAGTGAGAGTGTGTGTGTGTGTGTGTGTGTGGTGTGTGTGTGTGTGTGTGTGTGTGTGTGTGTGTGTGTGTGTGTGTGGTTTACCTCTACCATAATCTGACACTAGACTTACAGTCAAATATCACTGCTCTCTCCCTCCCACCCCGATCCCCATCCCTCGCTAACAAAAAAAAAAAAAAAAAAAATTAAATCACCAAAGTAAAAAAACATAAAATCGCTAACTAAAGAAGAAAAGAACAGAACAAGGTGAAGATACTCACAGAAGTGTTTTTTGCCATTTTTGTTTGTTATCTTTAATAAGGAGCCCTCGTATCCCTGCAGAGCACAAGATAAACCGTGCACAACATGTGACAGATGAACGTTGGTCGTAAGGCGGGACAACCTGCCCAGGAAAGTGTGACTGGCCTCAACCCTGGGGATCAAGTTTCCGTTCGTCCCCTCGGCGTACAAACAGCGGATTTCTCTTTGTCCTCACCCCGCCTACATTATATGTGTTTCTTTGGATTGGTTTTAATCTGAAATTGTCTTTTTTTTCGCAGTTTACATACAGAATTTTTTTTTCTGTCCTCGAAATAGAATGCTTGACACTTTGGGGAAGGGGGGGGGGGGGGAGCGTGGAAGGAAGGTCCAAATTTCCTTTGGACATGCTAATTTAAATCCGTTTGGTTTATGTACAAAACCTTTTTTTTTTTTTTTTTTTTTGGTCTGAGAAATTTCTATTTCTTTTAAAAGACTGTTACCAAAATCAAATGCATGAAAGCAAAACTATTCTTTTACAGCCCTCCACCCTACCCCCTCTTTAAAAAAAATGCAGTAATTTTGGAAGGCTTATATTCATTTCATATCAGTCCCTGTTTTGCCCCCTCCCCCCCCCCCCCCCCCCAAAAAAAAAAAAAAAAAAAAAGGTACAGACCCCCACAGTTTGACGCAGACGTTTCCAAATACCTTGCTTCCTGTACACTGCACCCAAAGACAGCTCAAACCTGTTCTGTACAAGCTACACAAGCTACACAGTCACACAGGTTGTAGCCAACTCGTCACACTTTCCTGCCCAGATGTCCACAGTGCTCAAGGTGCTATATATATATATACATTTTTTTTTTTTTTTTTGCACATTTGATTAAATAGTCTGTGGGCATGGCGAGAAATAACGTGCTCCACCGTTTCCTCCGTTGTGTCTGTTCATCAAAAATCGCGTACAGATACTGGGACTGAGATACCTCGAGTGGATGAGGTCCTGATGGTCTTAAGTCTTGGGACAAGCTGTGGGTTCGATCACAAAGATGCGCTAAAAAAAAAAAAAAAAAAAAAAATATATATATATATATATATGCGAAGAAAAGGTCGCATTTAATAGTGACAATGGTCACCGTTACTCAAACATGACGGCTCGTTTCCGATAATTATGGTAAACCAATAAGACTAAACATTGTTTTTTTTCTTGTGTGTGTGTGTGTGTGTGTGTGTGTGTGTGTGTGTGTGTGTGTGTGAGTGTGTTTTTTCTTTGCATGAAAGGAAAGAACAGGGACTACTGAAATGAGTTTGTAAATCAATGGAGCCAGTTGTTTCCTTATTCTCTCTCTCTCTCTCTCTCTCTCTCTCTCTCCTCTCTCTCTCTCTCTCTCTCTCTCTCTCTCTCTCTCTCTCTGTGCCAACGCGTCAAAAAAACCACAGTAACCAGAATCTTTTTTTTGTGTGTGAAAGAGGTTCCCCAGACTGTCCCAGAACTGTAACGATTTGGTTTCTTTCGTTTCTGAAGCGGTGGTGTGGGCACGTTATTTCCCCCTTGCCGTGCGTCATGAATCATGCAATAGTGGTCACTCCTGCAGGAACGGGTCAAGGTCAGTTGCTGACCCGACAGCCCGTTCTCGAAAGCTGGGCAAAAAAAAAAAAAGAAAAAAAAAAGTGAAACCATAAACATAATCAGAATAGAGAATAACCGATGAAAATAAGCTCATGATATTTTTTTTCCGGTTGTTGAGACGTTGTTGATGCTGTGTTGTTGTTGTTGTTGTCCAGTTTTGCCTGGGTTATTTTTTTTTAATTTTTTTTAGGTGAGTGTGCTAGTGCAGATTTTTAACCGTTTCTGCTGCACATGCAGGGAAAACCTTGATGAGCGTACACTCGTGTGTGCACTGAATTAAAACAAAGCAAAACAAAACAAAACAAAACAAAACAAAACATACAAACGAAAAACATCTGGTCTTGTATGGCGTGTCTTTTCCCTATCAACGTGATCGCCGACTACCGTTAAGCCACAGTAGTAGGGGATGACTTCAACGTCCTAACAGCTTTCTCTCGTGTGACATTCGCGCTGTTCCCCTTAGAGACAGGGCCTCGCTAATATAACGCAACGGCATAATTCTTTTCTTTTTCTTCTTTGTCATTCGACGTACGTTTTCACTTACATTGTCCCAGTGATATTTTAGCCCGGGATGATTTTTTCCCCCCCTACCAGTGACAACTTGCGTGTTTGCTATGGATAATTTTTTCCTGCGTGCGGGACTTCCATTTATCGTCTCACCAGAAGACTAAGACTTCACGCCCATGAAACCTCTCTCCGATATCGTGTCTTTGCTTAAACTGTGAATCTTCCCTGTCGACTCAGATCACAGTTGTTCTACGACAGAGGGCAGGATATATATATATATATATATATATATATATATATATATATATATATATATATATATATATATATAGTCTGCCTAGACTCTAAAAGCCAGTGTGTGTATGTGTGTGTGTGTGTGTGTGTGTGTGTGACCTTGTGCATGTACTCGTAGAAGCAACGCCTTAAATACGTGTCAAGTAGGCGAATCATTCAGTAAAACGAAAATCGTGCCCAAAAAATACGGGTGATCGGTTAGAAACGTGAGAAATGTTCATCACTGTAACATGAAAGTGAACACTGTGTAGGTATCCATTAAAAAAAAAAAAAAAAAAAAAAAAGTTCAGGTGGGCGCGATACCGACATCGGATATCCATCGCTATTAGTTTAGAGTCTCATGTATACTGGGATGTATGTACATTTGTACAACTATGGTTACATTCACCGAATGTTACTTTTTCATTCATCCATTTCTTTAATTTTCTATGATAATGAATACTACATTATCATTCTACAAAAACCACAAAAAGGATACAGGATCTTCTGGAAACTGTTGTAGTGAGAGACTCTTGTAATTTTTCATTGAATGTTAATGGGAAAAAATATCCATATAACAATAGACCCTTTTTTTTTTTTTTTTTTCTTCTTTTTTTTTTTTTGCAAAGAAAGAAACTCTGTGGAACGAAATGACTGCACTAGCGCTAATATTAGCGCTATTATATTAATATTGCAGCAATAAGTATTATATTACACACTGATCATTTCACGGGTGGACCTATCATCAACAAATGTACAAAACGAATAAACAATCCATGTTACTGAAAGACGATTCGATTCACGCCCTGACAGACGTGGTTATAAACAACTGTAAACGCTGACCTTTAAACAGTGTTTACTCCCTCCGTCTGTCTTCAAAATGCGTCTGCCTGAATTACCGAAGGAGATGATCAAAACAAACATTGTTTAAAACTAGAATGTAACAAAAACTGGATTTATGCCATAAAAGCGGCGTGATTCTGTCGTTGCTTCAAACGCGTGCACTAGAAAACGGCAGAAGACAAAGAAAAAGGGGGGCGGTGGTGACTTGTGTTGGTGTCAAAGTCTGAAA
Source organism: Conus betulinus (assembly GCA_016801955.1). NCBI lineage: Eukaryota > Metazoa > Mollusca > Gastropoda > Neogastropoda > Conidae > Conus > Conus betulinus. The sequence goes on from JADBJO010011171.1 coordinate 49,470, forward strand.
CGGGGGAACGGAAGGAAACGCTGCCCACTCACCTAGCCGGCGAACGGTGCGTGGTGTGTGTGTGTGTGTGTGTGTGTTGTGTGTGCGTGCGTGCGTGCGTGCGTGCGTTGCGCGCACGCAGATGCGTGTGTGTGTGTGTGTGTGTGTGTGTGTGTGTGTGTGTGTGTGTGTGTGTGTGTGTGTGTGTGTGTGTGTGTGTGTGTGTGTGTGTGTGTATGTGTGTGTGTGTGTGTTGTGTGTGTGTGTGTGTGTGTGTGTTCTTAATCGAGGAACGGAATGGTGATGAGAGAGAGGAAGGTTAGAGGGAGGGTGTGGGAGAAAGGGTGGGTGGGTGGATCTTTGTTTGAAAAGATCAAGATTCAACACAGACAACGTGGGAAGGGAGTAAGGCGGAAACTCCAGGGAGCGGTGGGGGGAGCTGGGGTTGACGTGTGGAAGGCGAAAAAAAGATGGGATCATGATCAGTATCGATCAAGCCTTATATGACTTTTTTCACATTGATGATGTTGTTTTTGCTGCTACTGCAACTGT
>JADBJO010011171.1:55000-60000 GCA_016801955.1 Conus betulinus
AGAGAGGGAGAGTGGAGAGAGAGGCGGATGGAGAGAGCCGAAAGAGTGAGAGATGTGAGGGAGAGAGAGGGAGAGGAGGATGCCGGAGAGATTTAGAAGAGAGAGAGATTATCACGTCCCCCCTGCGCCTGACCACACCCCCCAACAACCCACCAAACCACAAAAATAAAATATAACACCCACACACAACCCAAGCTGGACAAACATTGAAAACTAACCCAGGGGTTGGACTAAAATGGCTATGGTATTGCATAGTTTCACCTCTTGCAACGTTTCTCTCGAGCCCATATCAATTAAACAAGGTGGATAATGACAAGACCCACCCCCAGGCTCCACGCCCCCCTTTGAATTGCCGACGAAGATAGGAGAGGCCTTTGTTCCCTGTGGATATGCCTTATCTCGGTTTGTTTCTTTAACTGTGTGGTGTGGTGTGTGGTGCGGGAACCCCCCAGGCATGCCGACTGCCAACCATCCCTGGCAGAATGTTCGCCGGAACGTCGCATACAACCTGACACACCTGTAAACAACTGCACATTTCGGTCCCTGTCGCTCTGTCTGTCTTCCTCTCCTCCCCTTTCACACCCGTCCCTCACGGGACACATAGTAATAGATGAAACACACCAACAAACAGCCATCTCTTTCTCTCTCTCTCTCGTCTCCCACACACGCACACACACACACCACACCACCACTTGTGGGTACACATACGCATTCGCTCTCTCCTCTCTTCTCTCCTTCTCCTGTCTCTCTCTCTCTCTCTCTCTCTCACCACACAACACAACACATCAGTCATTCACACACACACACACACCACACACACACACACACACACAACCGCATTTCACACACAGCATACACACACACTCACACTCACCTCATTCACACACACACACACACAACACACACACACACACACATCACACATACACACACATACACACACACGACACACACACACCACACACAGCACCCACTCACTCACGCATTCCACACACAACACATTCAGCCTCACACACACCCCACACACCCACCACCACACACACCACAACCCACACACCACACCACACTCACTTACTCATGACTCAGCTCACTTCATTCACACACACCACACACACACACACACACACACACACACACACACACACACAGAAGCCGCTTTCCTCAACTAGCTCGACATCCCGGTTCACCGTCCAACTTAACCCACAACCAGACAAAGGGAGATAATTATCCCAAGTGAGTTGGCAATGATGGGTTTGAAAGATGGGGGGGGCGGGGGGGGGGTAAAGTTATAGGGTTAAATAGGTCGGGGGTATATAGGGTAGTCTATCATAAGTATAAAATATATGGGGGGTAAAAAGGTGGTAATCTTAAATGGGGTTAGGTAAAAACTAAAGGGGGTTAAAAAAAAGTGGTAAGTAGTCAGTAAAATCTTAGTTATATAGCGGGAGTGGGTAGTACAAAAAATAATATGTAATAAGAAAAAAAAACTAAGAACATAAAAGGGGGGGTAATAATTGGTGCGGTATGGGTAAAAAAAATCAAAGGGTTAATGAAAAATAGGTGGGGGGTAAAAAAATAACAATAAAAAAAGTTACAGTAAAATAAAATGGGTATAGGGGGGTAAAAAAAAATAAATAAAAAAGGTACCCAAAAATAAAAAAGTAGAGGTTTAAGAAAAAAAATAGGTCAATAGGTGTAGGGGTATAAAGTAAAATAAAAAAAAAAAATATTCAAAAAAAGGTAAAAAGGGGTAAAGGGTAAAAATAAAAAGGTAAGTAAAAAAGGAGGGGTATAGATAGTATGGTGTAAGGGTAAAGGGTTGTCCGAAAATAAAACATAAGGTAAAAATAATGTATAAATATATAAAAAAAAAAATAAGGTAGTAAAATGGGGTAAAGCGTAAAATAAAAATAAAGGGTCAGGTTTAGTAATCAGGTGGTATAGGGGGTAGGTTTGGTAAAAAAAATAAAATGGGGTAAAGAAAATAAGTGGGTATAGTTAATCAAGGTGGGGGGTAAAATGTAAGTAAAAGTAAAAAAAAGGGGTGGGATGTATGAAATGGGGGGTAGGTAAAAATAAATAGTGGGGGAGTAAAGGGGGGGGGGTTCGTAGGGGGTAGTAAAAGGTGAAAAAAAATTAATGTAAAAATTAGTAAAATGGTAAATAATATAAATATTAAGGTAAAAATAATAAAAGTGTAGTGGGGGGTATATGGGGAGGGTAGTAGTTAAAGGTGGGGGGGGGGTGGGTAAAAAAAGGTGTAGTTAAAAGTGTGGGGGTAAAAATGGTGGTTTGGGGTAAAAATAATAATAGGAATTGGTGTGGGGTAAAGTAATCCCAAAGTAAAATGGGTATAGGGTATGGTAAGGGTAGGTATAGTATAAAAAAGGTAAATAAAACTGTAATAATTAAAGGGTAAAGTATCAAAATAACCAATCCATTCGGGTAAATCAAAGGGTAGTGGTAATAAAAAAATTTAAAAAGTAGTAAAAAAAATAAAAAAAAAAAACATAAAAAGTAAATAAAAGGGTAAAGTAAATATCCGGGGGGTATCCAAAGGGGGTCAAAATGTGGGTATAGTAGGGGGGTAAAAAAATGTATCACTGTGTAAATATAAAAGGGGGGGGGTATTAGTATAAGTGGTAAAATATCAAAACAAGTAGGTAAAAAAGAAGTGTAACGGTAATAATACAAACAAAAAAAGTTTGGGGGGGGTATTAAGTATAAAAAGGGTGGTATTGTGGTGGGTAATAATGGGTATGGGGTAAGGGGTGTAATAAGGGGTAATTCCATAAAAATCGTGGGTGAACAAATTAGGTAAATAAAAAAAGGGTAATAAAAGTAAAAAAAAAGGTAAAAATATAAATAAAAAGCCAAAGGCGGGGGGTAAATTAAATAAATTATATTAAATAAAATACAGGTAAATAATAAAAGGTCTCAAAAATAAAATAAAGGTAGTAGTAAAAAACATAGGTAAAAAAAAAAACGGTATAAAATAACAAAGTGGGGGTGGCGTAAGATAGGTATAAAATAAATAAAAAAAGGGGTAAAGGGTTAAAAGGGGTTGGCGGAGTGGGTAAAAGGGTAAAAAAAATAGGGGTGGTAAATAATCCATAAAAAAAAGGGTAAAGGTACAAAAAAAAAAATAAAAAAAAGTATCAATATAGAAAAGGGGGGTAAAAAGTATGTATTAAATAAAGGGGGGGGGGGGGGGCAAAAAAGGTGGGGGTAAAAAAATGTCGGAGGGTGGGTAAAGTAAAAAATAATTACAAAATGTAATAATATAAATTGTACGGGGGGGTCGTAAATAGGGGGTAAAAATTACAAATCAAAGGGGTAATAAAAAAGGGGTAATAAAAAAACAGTAGGGTGGGGGTTAAGGGGGGGGGGTAAAACAAAAAAAAAAAGTACAAATTAAGCGGGTGAAAACTCAATAAAAAAAAAATAAAAAAAAAAATAAAATAGGGAATCAAAAAATAAAAAAGAGGTAAATAGAAACACAATGTATAAACGTATAATAAATAAAAATAAAACAAAATCATTAATATAAAATAAAATGGTAAAAAAAAGATAGGGGGGTAAAAGTAAAAATAAAAAGTAATAAAAAATTAGTATAAACATAAACAAATACAAAAAAAAAAATAAAGGTAAAGGTAAAAGAAAAAAAAAAAAGGGTAAAATAAAAAAATAAAAAAGCATTAAAAAAAATAAATTATAAAAAAAATAAAAAAATAAAAATATAATTTAAAAACAAAATTAAAACAATAAAAACTCGCGTGGTAAAAATAAGGTGGTATAGTAATGGGGGTAATTGTAAAAAAAATAAATAAATTTTTTTATAAAAATAAAATAATAAGAAAAGGTAAATTATAAATAAATAATAAACAAGGGTAAAAAAAAGGTTAAAAAAAAAAATAAATATTTATATATGTAAAAACTCCCCCTCCAAAATAGCCAAAATATAATCCTCTAGGGGGCGTAGAAATGGGGTAAATAAAAATCTACAGAATATAGGGGTAAAATAAAAAAAAATGATAAATTCAAAAATAATTAAAAAAAAAATTAAACACATAAAATCCAAAAATAAAAAAAAAGGTAATAAAATAGGTATATAATAATTGTAAATACAATTAAAAAATTCCTTCTACTGTTCATGGCCCTTTTTTTTTTTTTCTTCTTTTCTTCAAAACTTTGGACGTTGGCTGGGATTCGAACCCGTGTACTGCTATCTCGATGGTTTGGCCAACAGGACCAATCCTTCTTCTCCCCCCCCTCCCCCCTCCTCCCTCACCCCGCCCCGCCACGCCCATTTAAACGCAACATTCCTAACAAACGAGGATGATGTTGAATTTACGTGTATGACCTCAGCCTGAGACGTCTAAGGGCACATGCTTCCTGCTGAAATTATTACATTTGTGGACAGTTACGGGATTTGACGTCCGACAAGAGAGACCAAAACCAAGAAAAGGGGGGAAGGTAATATCAAGGGAAACCCATTAGTCACAAGTCATTTCATGTCGTTTGCATAGAATGTCATGCATGATATGCATACCCCCCCCCCCCCCCCCCCACACACACACCACACACACACTTCTCTTCTCGTTTTTATTAGTATAGTTTATTAGCAATTTCTTTCTTTTTTCCCCTAGGTAACTGTTTTGGCTGTTCTACCTGCGTGGAAATCGACTTGACATGTTGTACAGAAGGTTTTGACAAAGTAACAGAAGGGTGGGGGGGTGGGGGGTTGAGCGCGCGTACGCGTGCACATAAAACAAAACACACACACACACACACACACACACACACACACACACACACACAACACGTAAAAGAAATTCGGTCGAACATTAATCGTAAGAAAGTCACACACACACACACACACACACACACAACACACACACACACGTCAAAAAAATCGGTCGAACATGAATCATAAGAAAATGGGAAACATAGCAAAAAGGCATGTCATTTTGAGGAAGAAAAAAAAACCCGACTTCAAA
>JADBJO010011172.1:0-2500 GCA_016801955.1 Conus betulinus
GTTTTTGGTTTGGTTTGGTTGTTGTTGTTGGGGTTTTGTTTTGTTTTTCTTTTGTATGTATGTGTGTGTGTTTTTTTTCTTGTTGGATTTTTTTTTTTTTTTTTTTTGGGGGGGGGGCAGTTATAAGAGCGTAGGTGATGGGTGATGAGAGAGAGAAAAGAGGGACGGAAACAAAGATGTGGGCGGGGATGGGGAAGGGGTGGAGGATGGTTAGAGAGAGAGAGAGAGAGAGAGAGAGAGAGAGAGAGAGAGAGAAATAATATGACGTTTTTATAGCCTTCACTGAGCAAGTCATAAAAGCAAGTGTGTGTGTGTGTGTGTGGTGTGTGTGTGTGTGTGTGTGTAAAAAAAACTGTCATCGGCAGCTCTGATTTGCCTTTAAGAAGCAATATTTCCGTCTGCTGCTGCGTTCAGCTATAATGTTTATTATGATCCTTATTACTTGTTATTTCTCCATGGCGAAATTTTGAAAACAAAACTGGTGTAAACCCATTGCTTTTATTTATCTTTATCTATTCTTCACTCATAAAAAAAGGACAACGTACGCGAATATACTATGCTAGGGAAAACAAATTTTGAAAGTATAAGGAATTAATTCTCTTTCTCTCCCTCTCTCTCTCTCTCTCTCTCTCTCTGTCTCTCTGTCTCTCTGTCTGTCTGTCTCTCTCTCTTTTCTCTCTTTGTGCCACCCACCCCCCCCCCCCCTCTCTCTCTCTGTGCGCCCCCTGTCTCCCTGTGAGTGTGTGTGCGCGCGCGCGTGTGTGTGTGTGTGTGTGTGTGTGTGTGTGTTTTGCGAGCGAATTCGTGTGCAAGAGTGCGTGCGTGCACATGTGCATGCATACGTGCACGTGTGTGTGTGTGTGTGTGTGTGTGTGTGTGTGGTGTGTGTGTGTGTGGGTGTGCGTGCTTGCTTGCGTGCATGTGTGTGTGCGTGCGTGTGCGCGCACGCGTGCGTGCATGCGTACGTGTGCGTGCGTGCGTTTGGTGTGTGGGAGAGTAGTCAGGTCGATCCATTACCCACGCATCATCTTTGACCGGGTGATTTCAGACATCTGGCATTACGGGAGGGACGGCAGCTCCGTGGCCGGGGGCCAGGGCTATCAGCAAGGCATCGTGTACTCCTCGGACCAGCAGGAGTTCACGCTCAACGCGGGGCTGGTGGCGGGCCACACCTACCTCTTCCAGCTCACGGTACACGCTGCTGCTTCGGCGCTTCTCTGACACCTGTCTGTCTGTCTGTCTGTCTCTGTCTCTGTGTGTCTGTCTGTCTCTCTCTGACGCTTCCTCTGTCTTTCTCTGTCTCTGTCTCTCGCTGTCTCGCTCTCCCCTCTCTGTCTCTCTCTTTGTCTCTCTCACTCTCAGTCTGTCTGTCTCTCTTTCTCTCTCGTTGTCTCTCTGTCTGTCTCTCTCACTCTCTGTCTGTCTGGCTGGCTGGCTGTCTCGCTATCCCTGTCTCTCTGTATGTCTGTGTCTGTCTGTCCGTCTGTCTATATGTCTGTGTGTCTGGTCTCTCTGTCTCTGTCTGTCTGTCTGTCTGTCCTCTCTCTTTGTCTCTCTCTCTCTCTCTCTCTCTCTCTCTCTCTCTGTGTAATTGTGAAGTGTGTGTGTGTGTGTGTGTGTGTGTGTGTGTGTGTGCGCGCGCGCGCGCGCGCGCACGCGCGCGTGTGTGTGTGTGTGAAAACCAACCAGACTAAGGAAACAACTCAAGTTATGATCATCAGGACACACACACACACACACACACACACACACACACCACACACACACACACACACACACCACAATAAGTGAACGCGGCGTATCATCATCCTCGACAATGGAAGCGTCCTTATCTCTTTTCAAGGTTTTTGGTTTGGTTTGTTGTTTTTTGTTTTATTTTTTTTTTTGTGTGGGGGGCGGGGGGTTGGCTACAAGTGTGTGAAAAAAAGACTCCCCCCCCTACCCCCCCCCCCCCCCAAAAAAAAAAAAAAAAAAAAGTTTAGTTTTCTTGTTCAGTGAGGGGTTACTGCATGCGGATGGGTCTGTAGATCCGTTACAGCCCATCCGATGAGCCATCAGACCAGTACGTGCCTACATGGCAACATTGCACGTTTCCTACATTCCCAGTCCAAGCTGCCACCGCACATTCCGTGCACGCATCGGCTTGATCAGCCACCTGCGTATCCACAAATCATCTCACCCCACCTTCAACCTCAAGAGACTGAAGTGGCTCTCGTCGGCTCCACGGACGAGCAAGACACATTGATAAAACAACTTCAAACAGTTTTAGGGGGGGGATGGGGGGGAGACAGAAGGGCGGGGGGGGGGGGGGAGGGGGGGTGGGGTGGGGCTGGGAGCGGGATGATAGGGGGTGCGTGGGTGGGTGGGAGGTCAAAACATAAAGAGCTGATGATGATGACATCAGAACCAAACGCAAGACAGTTATTAATGTTCATGTAGGAATTTGCATCCCTGGTAGATAACAAGACCACTTTTTTTTTACAATGTGGACAGTTAAACA
>JADBJO010011172.1:10000-12500 GCA_016801955.1 Conus betulinus
TTATCATGGGGAATGGTTAGTGCCCCTTCTGTCACCTGTTTATCATGGGGAATGATTAGTGCCCTTTCTGTCTCCTGTTTCTCATGGGGAATGGTTAGTGCCCCTTCTGTCACCTGTTTATCATGGGGAAATGATTAGTGCCCTTTCTGTCTCCTGTTTATCACGGGGAATGGTTAGTGCCCCTTCTGTCTCCTGTGTGTCACGGGCAGCGTGGAATGGTTAGTGCCGCTTCTGTCTGCAAGTGTATCCCGGTGCGAGGTGGATGTGGTTGTCCATCATTATGATTAGTGGTTGGGGGATGGGGTGGCTCGGCCTGCTGGCTGGTCTGTTCGTTCCTTCATTCCTTGGCCGATTGCATAGGTGGGTGGCCGGATGGGCTGGCTGGCTGGTTGGTTGGTTGGTTGGTTGGTTGGTTGGTTGGTTATTAAGTTACTTTGTTGATTCGTTGGCTGATCGGTTTGTTTGTTAGTTGGCTTGGATGGTTGGTTGGTTGGTTGGGGGTTGATTCGTATGTTGGTTGATTGTTGATTGGGTTGGTTTTTTGGTTGGTTGGTTCGTTGGTTGGTTGATTGTTGGTGGGTTGGTTTGGTGGACTTACAGGTGAATTGGTTTGGTGGTTCGATTGGCTGGCATTCCGCTTGACGGGGGTCAGTTCCTAGCCTTTCATCATGGGGTGTGTGTAGTGAAGCAAAGAGAGAGAGGAAAAAAAAACAAAACGGACCGAACCCCAAAGAGCCTTTCCCTTCCACCCCCACCCCTCCTCATCCCACTCTTCCTGCCCCCCCCCCCTCCCGCCCCCCCCCCCCCCCCCCCCCCCCCCCCCCTCCCCCCCCCCCCCCCCCCCCCCCCCCCCCCCCCCTGGTCATTTCTCTTCCTCCTGCTCTCTGGTCGCCAGGCGACCCGACCACCGCCGGAGTGTTACCCGCCTACGTGCTCCTCGGGGGACGGGGTGGGTGCAGAACACGTGTTTCCGGGTCCAGCCCAACTGCTCCGACCCCACCACGCCCCCGGGGACAACGCCCACCTGGTCTACGCCTTCGCCGGCACCTGGGTGGGCGCGTTCCGGCAGGCGGTCAGCCCCAACCTGACTCACCACTATGCCGAGTTCTGCTGCTACTAGGGGGCTCCTCACCCAGGATGGCACCTATACTGTGAGTTGGCGGGGTGGGGAAGGGGGGTGGACACTGGGGATTACACTGGGGATTATGAGAGAGAGAGAGAGAGAGAGAGAGAAGAGGAGAGGTAGTGTGTGTGTGTGTGTTGTGTGTGAGAGAGAGAAGAAGAGAGAGAGAGAGAGAGAGAGTTGTGAGTGTAGTTGTGTGGTGTTGTGTGTGGTCTGTGCGTGTGTGTCTGTGCGCGCGCGCGCGCGCGCGCGCGCGTGTGTGTGTGTGTGTGTCTGTCTGTCTGTTCTGTCTGTCTGTCTGTCTATATCTGTCTGTCTGTCTGTCTGTCTGTCTGTCTCTGTTTATCTGTGCTAGTGATGTGTCTGTGTGTCTAACTCTGTGTGTGTGTGTGTGTGTGTGTATGTGTGTGTGAGTCTGTGTGTGTGTATGTGTTGTGTGTGTGTGTGTGTGTGTGTGTGTGTATGTGTGGTGTGTGTGTGTGTGTGTGTGTGTGTGTGTGTAAGGATGGGGAGGGTAGAGACATGGGAGGATTAGTTTTTGAGAGTAGATGTGAGGGTGATGGTTGGGGGGGGGGGTGATCGAGTGTATATGTGTGTGTGAGTCCGTGTGAGTCCGTGTGCATGAAGGGTAAGGGGGCACTGCGTAGGTATGTTTGTGTTTGTCACAGTGCAGGTAAGAATCCAGTGCGATTTGCACCACAACACACACACACACACACACACGTACACACACACACGCGCGCGCGCGCGCACGCACACACACACACACACACACACACACACACACACACACACACACACACACACACAATACACTCCCTCTCTCTCTCTCTCTCTCTCTCTCTCTCTCTCTCTCTCCTCTCTCTCTCATCTCTCTCTCTCTCTCTTACACGCGCGCGCGCATACCCCCACATTCATACACATATAGGCACGCGCACACACGCAAGCAAGGACGCATGCACGCACGCACACACGCGCGCGCACACACACACACACACACACACACACACACACACACCACAACACACACACACACACACACACACACACACCACACACCACACACACACACACCTTCACACACATATATAAAAACGGTGTACGACACATATTGTCAACAAGGTGTATCATACACCTGACATACATAGAGGTGTGAAATTTCGGACGGGTTCTGCAATCAGCATTCATACGACCTTCAACCCCCCCCCCACCCCCCACCCCACCCCCCACTGACCCCTGACCCCCCCACTCTCCTCCCATCCTACGTAGGTTCGCATGAACGTGACCAAACGGCCTGGCAGCCTACGTCTGGGAGAGACCCCGTCCTCGTCAGCTATAGCGACGCCCCGCCCAAGTTCACCGTCAACCGGTACATCT
>JADBJO010011172.1:22500-30000 GCA_016801955.1 Conus betulinus
CTTCAGCTAGCTCGTCTGGTCCTTCTCTCCTGTCCCACGGAGCTGTCCTTCGAGTGGTGATGAGGATCTTGGAGCTGGAATGTGGCTCTGGGTTCTCCGTTCGATGTGTCTTTCCTTCAGCTGAGACATAACCGTGGCATTGGCGGTGCGTCAGCTCTCATTTTCAGGCTCATCCTTGGTCAGCAGTCTCTGCTGTGTGTGTGTGTGTGTGTGTGTGTGTGTGTGTGTGTGTGTGTGTGTGTGTGTGTGTGTGTGTGCTGAAAGCCTTGTGTAGCAGAATCCTTCAGGAAAGAGGTCACTGACAGGGGAGTTGATCAGGACAGTTGTGGTGGTGATGCTTTGTGCTGAGGCTGTGCCGACACAGCATGCTTGGACTGTCTTTTAGGATTTTTATTCTCTCAGGGTTTTCCAGTCCATTAACAGTTGTTGCACTGGTCACAGTTTTCTTTATGTTTGGTCTCGCGTCTTAGCTATGGAGGTCATATATATGTTAGTCTGCGGTTTGATTTACATTTACTTCCCACTGTATCTTTCTCCATTTCACACACTGTTCCTGGTTTGCTTGTTGTTGTTTTTTTTCCATTGTCCATGAATTGTTTCTTTGGTCACTTTTTCTCACAGGAGTATCTACGTGTACTGATGCCCAGGAACTCTAGACGTCGGTCGGTCAGTGGGAGATTAACGTCCTGTTGGCCGGAGGCCCTCAAGGACAGGATGTGTTCACAGATTGAAGTCTGCATACTTTGTGGCAGTTGTCGTCGTAGGCAGTAGTGGGTCTGGTTCCGTGTGGTGGAGGCCGACGTCAGTTGCTCTCTTTCAGCTCTGGTTCCTTGTGAACTTGGGTTCACCTTCAGGTGTTGGTCGGCCGATGATGGCTGTCGGTATACTTCGCCTCTTTCCCCCTCAAAAGGCCTGTCTTCAGGGTCACCAGGCGGCCATCTTCATGCTTGGATGGCTATGGTCCTGTGCCGCGCGAGGCGGCCTCAAAGAGCGAGCATGACGACAGTCGCTTGAGTGCTGTACGATTCCCTTCTGTTCTGTGGTCCACACAGATTGCCGCCGGGGAGAGCATTTTTCAGCCCAACCCCGTGAGGGGTGCCCCCATGCCCACCAAAAGCATGGTATCCCAGGCCACGGTAATCGCTGTCAGGCAGCGCTCCATCGCCGATCACCCCACATCTCCAGGAGTCGTTCCCCGGTGACACAGGCTAGACCCGCCCGTCACCCATATGGCTGGAAGGATCGCTGCGCCGCATGACACTGACCTCTCACATCAGTGCCCCTCAGAGGAGAGCTGCCACCTCTCCCTTGGTGTTCGCTGCTACGCCACATCGCAAGGAACTGACTCTAGACGTGCGCAAATTTCCTGTTAGTATCATGGCCCGATATGCCATCGATCAGTGATCGTGAGTGTTTGTTCTGGGTAGATGGTCAATACAATGTGCCGTCAGCATCTCGCATAATGCCCGCTACAGGTCCCTACAGTCACAGCACGTCTGCTGTTTCCCTGTCCACGGTCACTTCCACTAGAACCTAGCTGGAATCGTCTAGGAATTGCCACCCCAGTGTACGCCTTCTGTATGTTCAACATGTCAACTTGTGGAAGGACGGAGCGAGCGAGTGTTCCGTCTTGTAAAGGAGGTCACGGGTGGCTGAACCGAAACTGAAATGATAGTGTCAAGTCTTGGAGGCGTTGGTTTCTACATGTATGCGATAGTGAAATATACAAGGGACTATCCTTGTTGGGTTTTGTCATTGTACAGACGCAGAAAGACAGTGAAGCCGCAGGGGTGAAAAAAAAAAAAATAAACGTTTTACGATATAACAAGATTGTCGACAAGGTATGTTTTTTTAGAGTTGTTATTTACTTGTGTGGTGTATGGTGATTACCATTGATAAATGATTACCAGTCGATGTATTGACCCTGTAATGATATACGATAATTATCATCGTTGGTAACTGTGCGACTATCGCTGTAATTGATATGTGCAATGCATGGCAATCGTCATTCATCACTGGCTATCAGACGCCCGTGATTCGTGTGGTGTGTGATGATTACCACCGATGGTGAAGTCCTGATGATTGCAGGTGGACAGAGAGTTACGCAGTGTGAATGGTTACGTTGGTTGCACAGTTCGCAGTTTTCGGTGAGTGACCAGATGGGATTTGAACCCATCATCATCATCATCATCATCATTATTATCATTATTATTATTGTTGTATTGTTTTGCTGTTGTTAGGAGTATTATATAATGCCTGCCCTCGGTTAGAAGCCTAGCTCTAAGCGTTTTTCACAATCCATGCTCTTGTGTACACAACGGGCTGCCTACCTGGGTAGAGCCGTCTGAAGAACTGCCCGCTAGGCGGTTCATTCGGTCGTTTCTCGTGTCGTCCAGTCAGTATAAGCCACTCAGATCTTTTCTCCTCCGTTCTTTCCATTTCTCACGCAGGATGCACGCTATGTGTAACGTGTCATCCATACCAACGGCCAATTTGGCCTTCTCTTCCGAAGGTTAGTGATAGGATTTTACGTGTATGCAAGGTGTTTACGCCTGCGTTCACACGCGGAACCCGGTTTGAAGTCTCAATCGAAGAACTTTTAGGGGAAATGGAGTCAGAACCAACTTTAACTCCGAGGGAAAAATCCCCCAGCACTGAAGCGGCCCGGCGGAGATTCGAACTCGCAACTGCAGGTTCACTAGGATTACGAGTCTGATACTCTGCCAGCTGAGCGGTTCCGACCCCCATCACCTCAACTGTCTTAACAGGGAAAGCATCTGCGGAGCTGTGTAATGATATGCTGCCATATGTTATGAAAGTGGTTTATGGAAATGATTATTTGCAGGTTCACGGAGTACTTCACACATAGTAACTTACATGTAACGAAAGACACAGAGACAGAGAGTGATACATTGACTACTTTGGTGCTTTGGTAGAGTATGAGTGTATATGTTTCTACACCCGCATGTGACTGCATGTGTGTACATGTAAGACGCATACTGACGAAAGCTGTCGCCTGTGCAGTGTGTGTGTGTGTGTGTGTGTGTGTGTGTGTGTGTGTGTGTGTGTGTGTGTGTGTGTTAAGTGTTTGCTCTTGGGACACACCTCCAAGAGAATGAACCCTAACAAGGCAGCACGCAAGGCAGAGGACGAAGACGTTATCGGCACTGCTACCAGGCCACAGACAAAACGAGCGTCAGCCACGCAGTGTCACTTCTGGCAGGTTGCCGCACGGCAGCCACATGCTGATTTCTCCTTGTCACGTTTGACGCTAAACTGCAGGAGCAGGGCTGGCGTGGGATCGCTGTTTTTTTTTGTTTGTTTGTTTGTTTGTTTTTTTTTTTTTTTTTTTTTTTTTTAAGGGAGAGACGTGAGAATAAAGCCAGTGAGGGACGCTAAAGATGGGACAGCTGAACAACAAACAACAGGAGCAACAGCAGTAAAAACAACGCTTACAAAACGAGCAATGAAACCCGTTTCTCGGAGATTTCTTGATAGTTACAACAGTGCATTAAAGTTTCAGATAAGGGATCAACACCTGAAGTGGTCTCCAGAGTTGCGCAAACGACAGCAGCGCTAGCCAGACTAAGACCCATCTGGAATGACAGAAACATCACAATCAGTTCCAAGAGCAGACTGACGCGCTCCCTGGTCATTGCCATAATTATTTCTCGATGCCTGTGAGACGTGGACTCTGACAGCTGAACTTGAGGGAAGGATTCAGGCATTAGAGATGAGACGCTTCCACAATGTCCTCGGTATTTCATACAAAGACCACATTAACCAACTTAGAGGTCCAGAGCACAGTAAGGCAAGCCATTGGACCATACCAAGACCTGTTGTCCACAGTGAAAAAAGAAAAATGAGATGGCATGGTCATGTATCAAGATCAACAGGACTTGCCGAAACCATTCTATAAGGAACAGTGTGTGAGGAGGCAGAAGGAGAGGAAGACAGAGAAAGAGATGGGAGGACAACATCAGTGCATGGACTGGACTCACACTCAGCAAACTGCCTAAGAGCTGTCTGAGAACCGTGAGGAGTGGGAAAAGCTGGCTGCGAAGCCTTCGGTGGCGCCCCAGCGGCCTTCAAGACTTCGGGACAGCTGGTGGGTGATGAAAAAGTCTAAGCAGCTCGGTCACGGAAGAATGGTATGCCGACTACACCGTGAGCATCATTGGCTGTCTCACGGAGTGAGCGGCTGCACCAAGGAAACGCCATTGAACAAGCAGTTAGCAGGTTCTTTTGAAATCACACGGGGCGCACAGTCCATTGTGATGAAGCCACGACTTTTAAAAGGGCACTGCACTCCAGGGGGAGGAACCCTCTTTGAATTAGCAGCAGACGGACAAGTCTCGTGTGTCGCCCACACCAAATGATAGTTTTGCTGTGAAGTACAAAAACACTGATGGGAGGGGGGTGGAGGTGGGGTGGGGGATGTTCTTCCTGTATGTTGCAAGGTAGGGATGGGCTAGGGGGGTAACATTTTCTTCCAGCGAAAATGCAGAATTTGTCTTCTTTTCACACTTTTTCGGAAAGTGACGCCAACATAAAAAGTTTATGGCAGATGCACATGCTTCCCACACCAGAGAACATTTTGAAAAGGGAGAGGTTTGCAGACAAAGAAAAAAAAAAAGTACATGACTCGATTCTTTTTTAGGTCGTGTAAATGAGGACGTAATTCAAAGCCTGACGGAAAAAAGCTTCTGGTCACCAAATGCTTCTGGTCACATGAATGACTGTAAATTTTGCCGACGGTCTAATTTCTGTGTTTTGCCGATGAAGGGGGGGGGGGGTGATGGGGGGGGTGGGGGGGGGGGGGGGGGGGGGGAGGGGGCTGGAAAAGAAAGCTAGATACAAAAATAAATATAACGCACAAAGAGAAGTTGTGGGTGGGGGTCGAGGACCAAACATAGCAGACGACAGTAGAATATAGTTCGGATTCTTGTAGGGTGAAGCACTCGTTAGGATGAAAATAGATTTAAAAAAAAAAAAAAAACAACAACAAAAAAAAAAAACTGTAGCGTTTAGTATGCTAATGTGACATGTGTGACGAAGCGCAAAACGACATTAGCATTTGTTTTTTTCTTTAAAATCACGTAGCCCCCCCCTTACCGGACCCCCCCCACCCCCCCCCCCCCCCCCCCCCCCCCACCCCCCCCCCCCCCCCCCCCCCCCATGTCTGTCATATCTTCGAAAGCAGTAGGGTTCGAAACTATGACGTGCGTGAACTTGTCACGAGGCACTGTAATATTTGTAATATTTTCACTTCAAACCAATGAACGGTGCTACCCGATAGTCACGTGACTTAAGTCTCGTTTGATAATCAGACAAGCAGACGACAACCTGAATTTGGCGAAGTGTTTGGAGTCGTGAGCCGAAGGCCTGATCCAATTTCCACAGCTTCGTTTCAGATTTCATCGTCGCCACTCGTGGACGCTGTACTGAAGACTGAAATATACAGGTATGAAAAAAAAAAATTAAGAAGGTGGATTGAAGTTATAATTACATGTTTTGCAGCAGTCGAGTAGTGGGTAGTGTTTCGCAGCGGTTCCAACGTACGGCATTTGGCCATGGTTGTTTCACTATGATTTAAGTACTCTTTGGTTTTAAGATAGCGTGGACAGTTTTGCTGGGGTAGTGTAGACCTAGAGAAGGCAGGCAAGTTTGTAGCCTTGGTGTTTTTTTTTTTTTTTTTTTTTTTTTTTTTTTTTTTGTCATGGCCTATAGTCCTTTGAGCAGATGCGCCCGTCAGGTTCGCATTACTGGGCCATTATCAAACCATTATGACTGTTAGTGTCAGCGTTAACAGGACAACCGTAGACGTTGCCGCTGCAAAATGAGAAATATTTCGATTGGAAGTGCGTTGCATCGTCAGTTTTAATTCGCTGTTTGATTCTGTTTTGCCTGTGAGTATTGGATTTATTATTAAAGAACAATCATAGATCATTTCAACGTGCCTTGAAACACACAGGCACACACACACACACACGCACGCACGCAGGCACGCACGCACGCACGCGCATGCACGCACGCACACACACACACACACACACACACACACACACACACACACACACACACACACACACACACTCGCGCACACATACACACAAACACACACACACACACACACACACACACACACACACACACACACACACACATATATATATATATATATATAGATATATATATAGATATATATATATATAGATATAACAATGAAACAATAAACTCCAAGGATAAATACATATATAAATACATATATATATACACTCGGACACACATACACACACACGCGTGTGCGCGCACGCACGCACACACGCATACACACACGCGCGCGCGCGCACACACACACACACACACACACACACACACACACACACACATATATATATATATATATATAACAATGAAACAATAAATTCCAAGGATAAATACATATATAAATACATATATATATACACTCGGACACACATACACACACACGCGTGTGCGCGCACGCACGCACACACGCATACACACACACGCGCGCGCGCGCGCGGGCACACACACACACACACACACACACACCGTGACAGACTTGTTCATACTGAAGTGTCCTTTCCAAACAACAATGCAGGTAAGCGCTTATCATCAAGTTCTAACTGTTTTACATATTTCACCTGTGTGAACCCTAAATGCATGTCAGCTGTCTTGACTGAGGCTGAGGCTACAGCGTCATCAGGCAAAGATCGGGTCAAAAGGTCATAAGTTACTTTTTCCAGTTTGCATTATTCAAATAAATCCAAAGGAAAAAAAATAATAAAAAAAAAGATATACATGATTCTGGACGCTAGATTGTTGATAAGGAACATGATCTTGTGGAAAGGCCACTACCACCATGCGGTAACAAACGGCAAAAAAAAGTGTTTTGTGTTCAATATGTCTGAATATTTCAGTAAAAGAAAAGACAACTAAAGGCCGAGTTTCTTAAGCACACAATGAAAAATATGTTCAAGTAAAGATTCTCGAGGCTTTTGGGTTTGACGATTAAGACATATAGCCGGCACTTTCAACCAGGTCCTCTACGCAGTAGGCTCTTCTCCCCAAGTCTCGGCATAGTAGGCACTTTTACCAAGGTCTCAGTATATGATGCATTTTTACCCAGGTCTCTAAATAGTAGGCACTTTTACCAAGGTCTCAGTATATGATGCACTTTTACCCAGGTCTCTAAATAGTAGGCACTTTTACCAAGGTCTCAATATATGAGGTACTTTTACCCACGTCTCTATATAGTAGGCACTTTTACCCAAATATATGTATAGTAAGCTCTCAGGTCTCTATGTAGTAGGCACTTTTACCCAGGTCTCGAAATAGTAAGCACCAGGTCTCTATATGGTAGGCACTTCTACCCAGGTCTCTATATAGTACACTTTTACCCAGGCCTCTATGTAGTAAGCACTCAGGTCTCTTTATAGTAGGCAAATTTACCATATAGTAAGCACCCAGGTCTTT
>JADBJO010011172.1:35000-40000 GCA_016801955.1 Conus betulinus
TGATTGTTCTGAGGGTCTGAAAGGTGATTTGATTGGTCCTTTTCAGGCAAGCTGACGTGCAGAGTGAGAGCGGACTCAGAGGAGGACAGCACTGACGTCACGCTACGTGTAGTGGCCAGCGTGTCCGCGAGCTTGACTCCTCCCACAACTGTCGTCACTCCCGGTAGTGCAGTCACCTTGAAGTGCTCGCGCCTTGCCGGATATGACGTCGGCTGGAGTGCAGTGTTTTACCGGATGGAGGGTGGCTCGCGAGTTGAACGTAGGTGTTTTTTTTTTCTCCCTGTTTAATGAGTGAGTGAGTGAGTGAATTGACTGACTTACCTAGAAATTGATTGGCTGATTTGATTTTACTGCTGACAGTCATTGGTCAGCTGATTCGTGAATTGAGTAAATGGTTTAGAATCTGATAAATTAAGTGCACCCATTCATCGATTATCTTGTAGTTCATTTTTTTTTTTTTTAAATAGTATTCGCCCTGTTGCTATCCTTTTTCATTTGTAATTTTTATTTCTTTGTTTTTCTCATCTTCCAACGCCATCCTCTGCCAAACTCTCTCTCTCTCTCTCTCTCTCTCTCTCTCTCTCTCTCTCTCTCTCTCTGTGTGTGTGTGTGTGTGTGTGTGTTGCGTGCGCACGCGCGCGCTCGCACACACACATACACGCAGGCACGCACGCACACACATGTTCCGTTTATTTAAAATCAAAGATTACGTCGCGAAAAATCGTTCTGGTAATGATGTGTGTGTCTGTGTGTGTCTGTGCGTGCATGTGTGTGTGATATCTGAAGTTCCCAGGAAGAGTGTGGGGGCAAAGCCAAAACTCCACAGATCTGCAGATCCCTGGAGTGACGTCACAATTTAGAGTTCAGTGTAACGTCACTGACAGCTATGGCTGGGCCCTCAGCAATGAAGCTGACGTCATCATTCGTCGGATCGGTAAGTTGCTCTTGACCACCATGGGGAATGACACGTCACAGTAACATCCACATCAACAGTTTTCACAGTGGTGTCGATGTTTCTTTTACGAGTTCGCTTTTTAAGTGCAGTTGTTTTAATGAAAAGAAGCAAAACAGAGGATACTGTGCGTTTTGTTTGTTTGAACTTTCGGGTCCTTATGAGCTGAAAGGAAGAGAGAACAGTATGCGTATGTTTGTTTTTCATTGACCGTTCCTCTATGAAAAAAATGGAAAGAGAGAACACTGTGCGTGTGTTTAAACTGACAGTTCCTCCATGCAAAGAATCGAAAGAGAGAACACTGTGAGTGTGTTTGTTTTAACGGACAGTTTATCCATGCAAAGAATTGAAAGAGAGAACAGTGCGCGTGTGTTTGTTACAGGCGCTGATCTGTGCCCCGAAGACGACATATGGCCGTCCACTCCAGCAGGAAACACGGCGCGAGTTCAGTGTCCCGAGGGTTATAATGTCACCGGTAGGACCTCCTGTTTGTCTTCTTGTTGGGATTTAATAGTACAGATATACAGTTGACATACACAAATAAAACTGTCTTTTGATTCCTGTTTGTTGACATGTATCACCACATGCTAGTGAACGAATTTACGGAAAGAGTTGATTGAGGGCAGGCAGCGTTTTCGTGTTTCGTAGAATATGAAAATGTGACTGCTGAAAAAAAAAACATCGTTGAAACACATTTCTGATACTGGTTCCAAATACAGAAACACTTCGTGTTTCGTAGAACATACAAATCTGACTACTTAAAAAAAAAATTGTTGAAACACATTTCTGGTTCTGGTTCCAAATGCAGTAATAATAAATAATTCCTGTGTGTGTACTGTCTTTCCGCCAGATGCATTGAAGCCATGAACAGAGACCGTGTTTAGGAACTCGAAACACCAAAGGCAACGATCGGCATATCTGTGTTGCTACTGAGTAACATGCCAAAGCACACGGAGAGTTGTCAGTCTGAAAGATCCTGATCGTCCACTAAACCTGACGACCAGATATACAGTACCATTACACATAGTATAGCTCCCCTCGTTTAGGGACTAAATGCAGTCTGGTACTCATCACACAGTCAACAACAAACTAGAGGCGCACGCTTTGCAGATATCTTGATTGTTCGGTTGGGAAAAAAATGCACTAAACTACAGCCATATCTTAAAAAAAACAAAAAACCGCTACAGCTCCCAAACGCTTTTTTTCGGAATTCTGTAAAACAGTACTCTCTCTCTCTCTCTCTCTCTCTCTCTCTCTCTCTCTCTCTCTCTCTCTCTCTCTCTCTCTCTCTCTCTCTCTTCCTTCAAATTTTTCATTAAAAGCATACATTTCTTATGAATAGCAGTATTAGACTACTACTTTGTATACCGGTTTTATAAATATTTACTGAAGTACAGTGCAGTGTGTGTCAATAAGTAACATGTTATATATATTGGTGTTAATTTTTGTTCCTTTATCTCTGTTAAACAACAATAACAGCAAATAAAAAGGTTTTAAAAGATGGTCTCCATCTGAAACACCTGTCAAACGGCCACTGATTCGGACAGTTCTGGTCCAGTGTTGCACATCAATATTACACTGTCCCCTCGATCCGTTTACAGAAGAAATCATGAAAAGTCTTTGAAAAAAAACGCGTGAACTTAGATTCTGTTGCTATATGCCTTCTACGGAAAATTCAGATTGCTTCCTACAGTCATCTACATTTAAACAGAAGACGGTTGAACGAAAACCTGCTAAGGAAGTAAATCTGTCTTAGAGTTTGAGTTCAGCATGAGTGACCCCGCTGTTTCTGTGGGACAGACGTCCTGGCAGGCACTCCCAAAACAGTGTTGTCCCATCAGTCAGTTGAACAGTTCAACCAGAGAGAGAAAATGTCAATCTATGGGTGCGAAACAGTACGTTACGCATGTAATATTGACAGTTGTATATCCCATTCGTCATCCTGGCTGGCGCTTCAAATCAAGTGTTTGGCTCTCCAGACCTTCTTTGATGTACAAACTGAGAAAAGGTACTTCTGTTTGCAGTCCAAAGACAGGCATTACCCCCCCCCCCCCCCCTCCCTACCGGGGCCGGAATAACTCAATTGGTAGATCGCCGATCTCGTGATCTTGGCGATCCTGGGATTGCGGGTTCGAATCTCCATGGCCGTTTTGGTGCAGGAGTGTGATTTTCCCCCCTCGATTTAACATTCTAGCTCCGTTTTCCAAAACGTCATTAGAATGAGACGATGAGTCGAGGTTCCATGTGTGAACGCATGCCTAGCATCTTGCACGCACGTAGAATCCCATCACCAACTTTTGGAAGAGATGGCTAATTTTAGCCGTTGGGTGGATGACACGTATATAAACCTTGCAGGCACCGAAAGACTGAAAGGATGAACGAAACACCGAGTGACTGATTTGGGACTGAATGACACCGAAAACGACATAATGTAGCGCGTATCAGGCAGCTCTTCAATCGGTACTACCCTGGTAGGGGGCGTCTGAAAAAGTTTTAATTCTCAACAGTTTTTTGAGATTTTTGCATTTTGCATGACGGATGTTCTTTTTTTTTTAGTAACATCCTGCGCATTATTTCTAAAATAATAATACTTTTGTGATGAATGTGTCTATTTCGGGTTTTTCAGGCGATACATCGCTTCCGATAACAAAAGTGTTGTTTTAAATACCATAATTCCGGGAAGAAAACCGTCAATCACTAGTGATCGAAATTCAAGGGAAAGAACTCAAGAGGGTTAGGGGGCCCGAGGAGAGTACATTACCGTGACGGGTCTCGGCAAAATGCTAGATGAATTTGTGTGTGTGTGTGTGTGTGTTTAGAGAGAGAGAGAGAGAGAGAGAGAGAGAGAGAGAGAGAGAGAGAGAGAGAGAGAGAGTTCCAATACTGGATCCAGTATTCATTTTTTTGTTGGTGCTTCCTACACTATTTTGGTAAGTTCTGCACCGCACTCTTTCTTATAACTGTTAAGATGGCTAAGACTGCATCCGGAACGCTCTCAGCTTCAGTCTTATTTTGATATTCATGCGCACGAACACACACTTCCACACACCTACCCATGCGCGCGCGCTCATATGCACGCACAATGCACACACATATGCACACTCATACATACATACATACAGTAGAGGTCTCTGACCGAAACTGGTGTGAAATAGTGCTAAGGTGCATGTTTATATATTATTTGATTCGTGCAAGTCAGTATTTGATATCTCGAGGCTTTAGGTTTTTTTTCTATGTGCATGACTTTTTACAACTCTTATTATTACCGTTCGCAGTTTTTGGAAATGTAAAGCGCTGTTGAGCATTTTTATGGAATATGCGCTATAGAAATAAAGGTTGTTATTATTATCATTATTATTATTATTATCATTATTATTATTATCATCATTATCATCGTTATTTATATCTTTTTTAATGATCAACGAAATGCAAGATGGACACTTGATGGAGACATTGCTTGACCTTTGTCCCCCAGGTCTGCAGGAGCGCACGTGCAATACGGAAGGAGAATGGGGGAACATTGACACGTCACAGTGTGTGCGACTGGATCTTCAGGGCTACAAAACTTTGGTGTGTGTGTGCGCGCGCGCGTGCGCCTGTGTATCTCTGTGTGTGTGTGTGTGTGTGTGTGTGTGTGCGCGCGCGCGCGCGCGTGCGCCTGTGTATCTGTGTGTGTGTGTGTGCGTGTGTGTGTGTGTGTGTGTGCTTACGCGCGCGCGCGTGTGTGTGTGTGTGTCCTTCCGTGTTCGGGCCACAACGATTTTGCAGTAACATGGGCGACTGGAACTCACTCCATCATAGCTACCATCTGTTGTTGTTGTTGTTGTTTTTAGAAAGCTCTTTTTGAAAGTGGAGCGAGAAGCTGGGGAGGGGGGGGATGGTGAAGGTGGGTATGAAAAAGGGATGGTGATGGTAGGTATAAAGCGGTAGTAATATATTCATTTACTGTTCTTCCTTCAAGGGTGCGCTGGGCTCCCCTCACTTCAGGGCGACAATGAGTCTTTATTTCTTTAAACACACACACACACACACACACACACACACACAC
>JADBJO010011172.1:50000-66765 GCA_016801955.1 Conus betulinus
GCTTCCACGGACCTCGACAACTAGATGAGGTAAAGCCTTGTTATGCACGGACGGGTCCGGGTTCGCTATGCACGCAGGCTAACCAAGGAATGAAGTAGACTGATTTCAAGCGGCCATAAAAATATCACTCAGAGATCGAGAGTGGTCTTAGATATACATATTATTAATCGCCGGTGGGCTTCGCAGTCATGAAATACGGGCTGGCGCACCCATGGGAACGCTCCTGTGGAGGTTCTGTCGTGTTACTTGCGGTGGCCGTTACGCAATAGCATCAGGCAGGAGCAGTTAAGTCTTGTGGCGTCTGAATGGAACACCTTGTGCGTGCCTGCACTCTATGCGAACACAGCGCAGGTTTTCAAGGGTGGTGCAGGACTGCTCCCAGCTGGTTTGTTCGGCAGTTGAGGACAGTACTTCTCTGGGTCTCACCCAACACCTTGGGTGTATCTTGTTCTTTCTTTGTTTAAAAGTATTTCCAGAGCACAGAAAGGTTTATCATGTGTCACAAGTCATGGGCACAGAAATCATGTTAACAAAACATCAACCGAGAAAAAATTATCTGAAAGATTGTAGAGGGCGCTATTCAGATGGTCATGATAATTAATTAGGAAGACATCGGTTGCCCACATTGTGTGACAAAAAAAACTGGACATTAAAGCCAATGTTCTGTTTCAGAGTAAAGTCTTCAAAGATATCCGAAAGAACTCTTTTTTCTTTTTTTTTTTTTTTTTTTTTAAATCCGGAACCGTTCCACAGCGTTCCGAATCAAAACAGCTTTCATGAAAGCAAAGGTTTTTGTATGTATGTATGTGTGCGTCATGGGTTTTTTTTTATCGTCTTCCAACCTCCCATACTTTCTCTTTTGTTTGTGGAGCTTCCATCCTCCTCTTTTTTCCCACTTTTTTGGATTATAACTCTCACGCTACATGCATGTCTGTATGTTGTATTGCTACTAATGGACTTTTTTCTGTTGACTTTCATCTTTTTGCGTTTGATACAGAGCGTCAGGGTTTATTTCTGTACTAATGTTTAGTGACACTTTCTCTCTGTATGTGTCAAAAAGATAAAAGAAAAGGGAACACACACACACACACACACACACACACACACACACACACTTTAATTCATGTATCCATCAGCTTTAAATCACGCGCAAAGTGGTCTCAAAACTTAGCGGATGTGGTGTAGCGGTCCGCACGCGGTGACACCTGGATGAAACTGGAAATGAAAGAGAACCACGCGACAGGGCCAAGACACAAAGCTTCCTAACCAGACATGCAGTCCTGTAGGAGTATGGAACGAACATAGTCCTGCTTAGGATAAATCGTTTGTATGACAAGAGGTGAACGATATGTTGTCCATCATTAGGGGCAAAGTGATAACCCATATGGAAGTCAACATCTTTCTCCTACCATGCCCGCATGGTTTCATCAGCCAGAGCTCTTGTGTTACGAACCTTCTGAGCATACTGGACGCATGGACTGAATCATTAGATGAGGGGAAACCTGTAGATGTGGTCTGCTTGGATTTCGCTAAGGCATTTGATTTTGTGCCCCACAAACGCTTAATCTCCAAGCTTGAATCATACGGAGTCACTTCACAGGTTTTGTCCTGGATTACAGACTTTTTGATAGGCAGAAGACAAAGGGTTGGGGGTCGCAGGGAGTTTCTCCATTTGGAAGCATGTATTAAGTGGGAGTCCCTCAAGGTAGCGTCTTGGGGCCAGCGCTGTTTGTGGTATTCATCAGTGATATGCCAGAGGTGGTGAACTGCATATGTCAGATGTACGCAGAGAGATACAAAAGTATTTGACACAGTAGAGAAACAAAACAAGAGGGGCAGGATTCAACAGGATTTAGATAACCTCGTCAACTGGGCAGATTGTTGGCAGCTGCGGTTCAGTGCGACAAAATGTAAAAGTTCTACACCTCGGACGCAGTAAGCCCAAGGCAGAGTATAGCATGAAACTACACAACAGCGAAGAGAGAGAGAGAGAGATACTGGAGTCATCAAGGGGAGAGAAAGATCTAGGTGTATTGGCAGATCAGGAACTCAGATTCAGCCGGCATGTTCCCTGCCTCATTAGGCAGCATGAAACAAAGAATTTTAGGGCTGGTCAGGCTCTCGTACCAGTGCCTCGACATTGAGACCTGCGACAGCTCTTCATTGCACTGATACGCACTCACCTGGAGTTTGCCGACAGCGTGTGGTCTCCACGATATCAGAAAGATAAGGACCTCATTGAGGGTGTTCTCAGGTGAGCAACAAAGATGGTTCCTGGTCTGGATGACTGTCCCTATGAAGATCGACTTGCCAGAATGAAGATCCCCAGCATGCAGTACCGGGGGGACAGTGGTGACATGATTGAAACTTGTAAGTTCACTCACGGGCTATACAACGCGAAGAGTCCTCTTATGTTGGAAAACAGTGTTAAGCAGACCCGTGGGCATAAACTGAAGCTCAGGAAAAGGATGTGTCGATAGTATACTGCGCCAGCACTATTTCGCCTATATAGTGGTGAATCCCTGGAACGCGCTCCCAGAGTAAGTGCTTAATGCACCATCTGTCGATAGCTTTTTAGGCCAGTCTGGACAGCCATCGGGCAGACCGTAGATACTCGATTAGATAGACTTTCAGCTTGCTGCGCTATCATCACCCACGCAAGAAGTTTATATTGTAGGACTTACCAGTTTTTGTGAAAAAGACCAGACTAAAGGCTAAATAGCCCTATCCAGTCTGTAGCAGTATGGTATGATATGGTGATATCAGTGATACCTGCGCGTCGGCAGTCAAACTTCTCTGGAACACACCCTTGTTTTATGTTTGTTTGTTTGTTTTTAACTTAGATTTTTTTTCTGTTGGACGAAAAGTGAATGTATCTGTGTTTGCGTTCTAGGAAATGTGATAATGGAAAATGTTACTAAATCATCTATAGGGACCGTTATTATTAGAGAAAAGTTAGTATGGGAATTGTGTTCAAAAGAACACGTCACGCACCTTATAATTTCTTGGGGGGGGGGGGGGGGATAAAATCGATGAGATGAATGATGATGATGATTTTGATCAGTCCCTCTCATTGTGTATTGTTGAGCAGCGCAGGACCGGGCAATCTGTCCGTCAACTCCCCCATCCTGGCCATCAGCGTGTCGCAGCTGCCCGCAGACGGTATACAGCGGCCTGTGAAACTCGCCTTCGAGCACATCACTGTTAGTACACTGTCACTATACCCTCCTCTCTCTCTCTCTCTCTCTCTCTCTCTCTCTCTCTCTCTCTCTGTCTTCTGTCTGTCTCTGTCTGTCTGTCTCTCACTCCTTGCTCTTTCGCTCGGTTTCTCTCTCTCTCTCTCTCTCTCTCTCTCTCTCTCTCTCTCTCTCTCTCTCTCTCTCTTTGTCGCTCTCAATTTTTGAATGTTTGAATGTCCGTCTGTCTGCCTGCCTGCCTGCCTGCCTGTCTGTCTGTCTATATATTTGTCTGTCTGTCTGTCTGTCTGTCTGTCTGTCTGTCTGTCTCTCTCTCTCTCTCTCTCTCTCTCTCTCTCTCTCTCTTTCTCTCTGACGGCGTGTGTGTTCCTTCCACTCTTTTCATTTCTTTCGCCCGTTAATGTCACACGGAATCCATGACTGTGTGAGTATACATGCATGCATGTATGTGATGTTGTTCAACAGTTCTCATCTCTTGGATTCATCCTTAGCAAGAAATGATCCAAATCAGAAACTCCTAAACGGGCAGCAAAGGCTCTTTCGGCCCTGTCTGTAGACGTGAAATAAGTACAGAAGGACAGTTTGATCTCCATGAAAATCTGTACAGAAGGACAATTTGATCTCCATAACAATCAGTACAGAAGGACATTTTGATCTCCATGACAATCTGTACAGAAGGACAATTTGATCTCCATGAAAATCTGTACAGAAGGACAATTTGATCTCCATGACAATCTGTACCGAAGGACAATTTGATCTCCATGAAACACAAGCTCAGGCTCCTGCGTGACTGGCATATAACACCACAGACTCCAAGCCAGGTTTAGGGAAGAAAAAAAATTCCAAGCCATGGGAGGGGGGAAGTCTGAATATCTGATAGTGACGAAGATCATACCAGCAGCGAACAAGTGCGTCAAACCATCAAAACGGTGCAGCGGACCACGTGAAGGTGAAAACTACGATGGTAAGGAAGGAAATCTAAATGAGGGCAGAAAACAGCAAACAGTAATGAAAGAACAAGTAGAGTAACTCTTGCTCCCTTAATGAAATGAATAGTTGCCCTTAACTTTAAACGAATGCTGCGTATGATAACCCAAACGCTCAGCAGAAACGACAGGAGAGAGCGCACAGAACAAACCATTAGGAGACATCCCCCAAGAAGGATGTTCCAGGCTTGCCCATATACCCTGTACCTGATACTTCCACACAGCCACAACAACTGGAGAAATGAACAAACACAAACTTGGGGATGTCTCCTTGTTTGTTCTGTATACTCTCTCTTGTCATCTATGCTAGATGATTGGGTGTCGTAAGCAGCATTCGTTTGGAGGTTATGGGCGTGTATTTATTTCATCAAGGGAGCAAGAGTTACCCTACTTGTTGTTGTTTGTTTTGTTTGTTTGTTTGTTTTAAATCGCGATGGTATGACCATGTGAGAAGATTCAGTAGCCTTATTCAGCAGACGCTATTCCAGGGAGGTAGCCGGAGGGAAAAAACAGGAGATGAAATATGGACCGACTACAATGCAGAAAGGGACGCGCGGAAACCGTTGGCAGGTACAGCAAGTCTTGGCACGCCCTTTTCAAAGCTGGAAGAGTTTTGCTGAAACAGAAGGAAAGGAACAGGGGGTAATAGACACCCCGAAGGTGTTAGTGGGTCCCAGAGAAGTACTGTCCCTCAACTGCCCGAACCAACCAGCCAGGGAGAAATCCTGCACTTCTCCGGGAAGACTATACTGTTTGGTCGTAGGGTGCAGGCACAGCACAAGGCATGGCATGAAGACGTCAAGGGGCATAACTGCTCCTTTGCAAACGCCCAGTGCGTGATGGTTACCGGACGCCACACCGCAGAACCTCCACGGAAGCGTGTTCATGGACGCACCAGCCCGTATTTCATGACGACAGAGCCCACTGGCAAGAGACGCGCACCACTAAACATGCTGCAGCCCCTCTAGTTGCTGTTTCGCTGACAGGTGAAGTCAGCACAACTCCAGACGCAGCCAAGCACTCGGCGTTACACTGCCTCGCGTGCCCTCTGATGAGGATCCCGTGTTGCAGTCTTTGCCGAGGTCAGCAGGACTTTCCTCGCCATCACTGGGCTTTTCCCCAGAGTCGGAAAAAAAAAAACAGAGTCGAAAGTAACCATGGGTCCCCAGGAAATTGCTGAGGGAGGAGACAGAGGGAAAGAAGACGGAGAGAAAAAAACAAGATGCAAAGCAAATAAGCATACTCCCAGTTTATCCTGAATACGTGTGAGATATCCCATAAAGAGGAAAAACCGTCTTGGGCTGGTGTAACCGTTAGTAAAGGCTGTTCTGGTAAACACCGGTCATCATCTGTGGCGCGTAATGAACATATTTACAAATTTTCAGAAAGATCGGCCAAGAACTTTCTGAGATTTTTCCATGAAGAAAAACCATTATGGGCCGTTAGTAACGGCTATGACAGTAACCTTAAATATCGGGCATCATCCGTGACCCATAAGAACATACCTACAAATTTTCAGGAATATCGGCCACGTGCTTTCCAAGACATTCCATGAAGAAGAAAAATCGTTAGGGGTCGTTATAGCCGTTAGTAACGGCTGTAACGGTAAAACTAAAACGTTGGGCATCATCCGTGACCAATAGTGAACATACCTACAAATTTTCAGAAAGATCGGCCAAGTACTTTTCTGACATATTTCATAAAGAAGAAAATCGTTATAACAATAACGGCTATAACGGTAAACTAAAACATTGGGCATAATCCGTAACCCATAGTGAACATACCTGCTAATTTTCAGAAAGATCGTCGAAGTACTTTCTGAGATATTTCATAAAGAAGAAAAAACCGTTACAGGCCGTTACAGCCGCTGATAACGGCTATAACGGGTAAACTAAGGCATCCGGCATCATTCATGACTCATTATGAACATACCTGATAGTTTTTCAAAGATCGGCCAGGTACTTTGTGAGATATTTCATGAAGAAGAAAATCTGTTACAGACCGTTACAGCCGTTTGGTAACGGCTATAGCGGTAAAACTAAAACATCGAGCATTATTCATGACCCATAATGAATATACCAACTAATTTTCACAAAGATCGGCCAAGTACGTTCTTAGATATTCCATGAAGAAGAAAAACCGTTGCAGGCCGTTACAGCCGTTAGTAACGGCTATAACGGTAACCTAAAACGTCGGGCATTATTCGTGACCCATAATGAACATACCTACAAATCCTCAGAAAGATCGGCCAAGTACTTTTTTTTTTAGATGTTACATAAAGAAGAAAAACCGTTAGAGGCCGTTACAGCCGTTTAGTAACAGTTATAACGGGGTAAACTAAAACATCGGGCAATCATCCGTGACCCATAATGAACATAACTGCTAATTTTCACAAAGATCAGCCAAGTACTTTCTTATATATTCCATAAAGAAGAAAAACCGTTACAGGGCGTTACAGCCGTTAGTAACGGTTATAACGGTAAACTAAAACATTGGGCATTATTCGTGACCCATATTGAACATACCTACAAATTTTCAGAAAGCTCGGCGAAGTATATTATGAGATATTCCATAAAGAAGAAAATCCGTTACAGGCTGTTACAGCCGTTAGTAACGGTATATACGAGGTAAAGTAAAACATCAGGCATCATCCGTGAGCCATAAAGAACATCCCTGATAATTTTCACAAAGGATCGGCCAAGTACTTTCTGAGATATTCCATGAAGAAGAATCACCGTTACAGGCCGTTACAGCCGCTAGTAACGGCTATAACGGTAACCTAAAACATTCTGGCATTATTCGTGACCCATATTGAACATACCTACACATATTTAGAAAGATCGGCCTAGTACGTTTTAGATCTTACAAAAAGAAGAAAACCCGTTATAGGTCGTCAGTACAGCCGTTAGTAACGGTATATAACGGGGTAAACTAAATTATCGGGCATCATCCGTGACCCATAATGAACATACTGGTAATTTTCACAAAGATCGGCCAAGTACTTTCGTAGATATTCCATGAAGAAGAAAAACCGTCACATGCCGTTACAGCCGTTAGTAACGGCTATAACGGCAACCTGAAAACATCGGGCATTATTCGTGACCCATAATGAACATGCCTACAAAATTTCACAAAAGATCGACCAAGTACTTTATGAGAGAGATATTCCATAAAGAAGAAAAAACCGTTACAGCCTTAATAGCGGTTATAACGTTGGCAAAACTAAAACATTGGGCATCATCCGTGACCCATAATGAATATACCTGCTAATTTTCACAAAGATCGGCCAATTAATGTCTTAGATATTCTATGATGAAGAAGAAAAACCGTTAAAGGCCGTTACAGCTGTTAACAACGGCTATAACGGTAAAACTAAAAGAGATCGGGCATGATTCGTGACCTGTATGAACATACCTACAAATTTTCAGAAAGATCGGCCAAGAACTTTCTGAGATATTCCATAAAGAAGAAAACCCGTTACAAGTCGTTACAGCCGTTAGTTAGTAACGGCTATAACAGGGCAAACTAAAACGTCAGGCATCATCCGTGGCCCATAATGAAGATACCTGCTAATTTTCACAAAGATCGACCGAGTACTTTCTGAGATATTTCATGAAGAAGACAAACCGTTACAGGCCGTTACAGCCCTCAGTAACGGCTATAACGATAAACTAAAACATCGAGCATCATCTGTGACCCATAATGAACATACCTACAAATTTTCAGAAAGATCGACCCAGCAGTTTTGTCTGGAGCGAGTAGAACACATTTTGACCACGGACGGACGGACACGCACACACACACACACACACACCACACACACACACACACACACACACACACACACACACAACACAGAGCATTTCTTCGTTCCCCATTCTAAAGTACTCCCTGTTCTATAAGAACTGGGGAGTACAATAACTGTCTTGGGATGGGTGTAACGGTTAGTAATGGCTATTCTGGTAAATATCGGCCATCATCTGTGACCAATAATCAAACATACTTACAAATTTTTTCAGAAAGATCGGCCAAGAACTTTCTGAGATTTTCCATAAAGAAGAAAAACTATTATGGGCCGTACTAACGGCTATACCGGTGAAATTAAATATCGGGCATCATCCGTGACCAATAATGAACATACCTACAAATTTTCAGAAAGATCGGCCACGAACTTCGTGAGATATCCATGAAGATGTAACGGCTATAACGGTAAACTAAAACGGCGAGCATCATCCCTGACCCATAATCAAACATACCTACACATTTTCAGAAAGATCGACAAAGGTGCTTCTGAGATATTCCATAAAGAACACACACACACACACACACACACACACACACACACACACACACACACTATCCACACATACCCACATCGGGCGTCATTCCGTATCCACCCATAGTGTCCATACCTACAAATTTTCAGAAAGATCGACAAAGTGCTTTCTGAGAGTAATTCCATAAAGAAGAAAAACCGTTATGGGCCAGTTATAGCCGTTACTAACGGCTGTAACGGTAAACTGAAGATCGGGCATCATCCGTAACCCACAGTGTACATACCTGCTAATTTTCAGGAAAGATCGGCGAAGTACCTTCTGAGATATTCCATAAAGAAGAAAAACCCGTTACAGGCCGTATTTACAGCCGCTAGTAACGGCTATAACGGTAAACTAAGGCATCGGCATCATTCATGACCCATAATGAACATACCTGCTAATTTTCATAACGATCGGCCAATACCTTCTGAGATACTCCATGAAGAAGAAAAACCCGTTACAGCGCGTTACAGCCGTTAGTAAACGGTTATAACGGGGCAAACTAAAACATCGCGCGTATTCGTGACCCATAAGGAACATACCTGATAATTTTCACAAAAAGATCGGCCAAGTATTTTCTGAACTATTCCACTAAAGAAGAAAAACTGTTACAGGCCGTTACAGCCGTTAGTAACGGCTATAACAGTGAACTAAAACATCGAGGCATTATTCGTGACCCATAATGAACATACCTACAAAATTTCACAAAGATCGACCAAGTACTTTCTGAGATATTCCGTAAAGAAGAAAACCCGTTACAGGCCATTACAGCCGTAAGTAACGGCTCTAACGGGGTAAACTAAAACATCGGATATTATTCGTGACCCATAATGAACATACCTGCTAATTTTCACAAAGATTGGCCAAGTACTTTCTTAAATATTCCATAAAAAAAGAAACACCGTTACATGGCATTACAGCCATTAGTAACGGCTATAATGGCAAACTAAAACATCGGGCATCATCCGTGACCCATATAAACATACCTACAATTTTTTTCAGAAAGATCGTCCCCCGAGTAGTTTTTGTCTGCAGCGAGTGGAACACATTTTGACCACGAGAACGGACACCACACAAACACACACACACACACACAACACACACACACACACACCACACACACACAGCATTTCTTCGTTCCCATCCTAAAGTACTCCCTGTTCTATATGAACTGGGAGTACCAAAAAAGAATAAGAAGAAGATGGACAGAAGAAGAAACGATAGGCTGACAACGTTGCACGAAGGACGTGGGCACTAGCGGCAGAGCTCCCCAAGCCTCGGTCGCCCCAGCGGACAGAACTGAAGGGACGTTATGTGCAAATAAGTGCTTCAGTGGAGTTGTTGCGGTACAAATTGACCACCCGGTACAAATTGACCACCCGCGGACAAATTGTATCGGGTGGTCATTTGTACCGCAACAGCTGGTACAAATCTTAACCACCCCGACGGCGGCTCAACTTAGAGAGGTGTGGTGTTGTGTGTGTGTGTGGTCGCATGCCTGTGCTATACTTAAAATTGCTTCATAATTTTTGTCAGTACAACACTAGTTAAGCTCTGACAGTAAATCGGTTTCAGTCAGTCAGTCAGTCGGTGTCTGTGTGGGCATGGGTATCTTTTGCTAACAGTACTGTTCAAGCCACAGGCAGGAAATTATGTTTTCCTCCCGGACACCGCAGCTGTTTGATGACTGCTCTTGCTAATCATCCTGCCTTCAGTCCTTTGTCGTAGGCGTGTTTCAGATTGGGGATAAGCAGAGTTTTGTGTATGACTGTGTGTCTGCGTGCTTGCTTTTGCGTATGCGTGACAATTGTGCGGGCAGAGGACTGCCCCCTGTTTAAGAGCAACACTGGGTTCATGTTGATTCTGTTTGTTTTGTATCGTTTTAAATTTCTGTTCTAGTCTCATTGTGGGTTTTTTTTCCGTTCTCCACCCACTCTGTCCTTGTTTCCTTCATAATTTTTGTCTGTGTGCATGATATTCCATTTTTTTTTTCATTTTAAATGAGTAGCCACCACAATAGGTCAAACACATGATTAATTCTGCGTTAGACCAATTTTGGGACACATGCCTGTGCTATACGATTCAAGAGGTTGGGAGAACGGGGTGAAAGATAGTTTGGCAGGGAGGTAGGCAGAGAGAGAGAGCGAGAGAGAGAGAGAGAGATACAATGGTGAAAGCTACCGTCGCCGAACATTAACTTGGCCTATTCACGGACAGAAGTTTCAAACCTTATACGCCGACCGACAAACGGTTGTACCCAAGATGGTCGAAGAAGGTTGGTCTGACATCAAAGAAGGCGCACGTCATCGGACAGTGTGTGTGTGTGTGTGTGTGTGTGTGTGTGTGTTGTGTGTGCGTGTGTGTAGCGTGCGCGCGCGCGCGTGCGTGTGAGGGCAGTGACACACAAGAGTTTAGGCTGCCATAAAAACACACACACACACACACACACCACACACACACACACTTACCCCCCCCCCTCCCACACACACAACACACCATCCGTGCCACACACACCCACCCCACCCCCCTCCCCCCCCACCCCCCAAAACACACACACAGATGTGCATTTTATGCAGACCGGACTGATTTGGACTGATTTAGTTCCAGGGGTGGACAATTTGTTCCGCAATGTTCAAAACTATGAGACTTCTCGATACAAATCGACCACCCGCCGGGGGTGGTCAATTTGTACCGCAACAGGAGTGCCCCCAATGGGACTGTCCACGCGGCGAGGTAAAGACGAAGGAGATAAGCAAACGGTGTGTGGTACATTTGTCAATATAAAAATCCGTGGTGTGATATGAGTGCTGGCAAATTCGAGCCCTGCTTTACACCAATAGAGCCTAAAGCCGGATGGTTTATAAAGAAAAAAGAACTTTAATTACTATGTGTCGTCGTTTGAGTTTATGTCGTACAGAAACACATAGTTTTTGTTGTTGTTGTTTTTTTATACACAGTGGATCTTTGACTGGCAATGTTGGGCCTTCGTTTGGACAAATTTTTATCCCCTAAAAAGTCCGCGTGCGCGTCGGCGGTTATGACATCTGCCACTTCCTTCCTCGTGGCTGTCCTCATCTCAGGGCTAGCTTAGCGGCAGTGTCGCGTTTCCTGTCTCACGCTTCCTTATCCTTTTCTCTAATTCTTTATGTGTCTGTCTTATCGGTCTGTGGATAGACAGACAGACATACAGAAAGACAGATAGGCTACAGACAGATAGACAGACAGGAAGGACGGTGACACGTAGGCCGGTAGGGTAGGTGGGTGGTGTGGACGGACAGGACGGTGCGAAACAGACAGACAGATTTAGACTATCGATCTAGAGAGATCGGTGAACTAGATAGATAACATCGCTGACCTGTCTTCTCGTGTGCACGCGTTAGAGTATATTTAGCCGTGAGTGTGTGTGTGTGTGTATGCTTGTGTGTGAGCGCGAGCATGCGTTGTGCGGTATGTGTGTGTGGGTGTGTGAGTGTACGTGGTTTGGTGTGTGTGTTGTGTGTGTGTGTGTGTGTGTGTGTTGATGGTCAGCGTGTGTCTCTCTGCAGTGTGTATGTGTTTTGGGGAGTGTCTGTATGCGTGCGCGCATGTGTATGTGTATGTATGTATGTATGTATGTTGTGTGGTGCGTGTGGGGGTGGGAGGGTTATCTGTGTCTGTATCCTCTCTGCGTGTGTACGTGTGGCGGGCTGCCGGGGGGAGGGAGGTAGTGGTGTCCCAGGGTGTGCATGTGCGTACGTGTGTGTATGTGCGCGCGCGTGTGTCGTGTGTTTTTTTGTGTGTGTAGCGTACGCTTGGCGCGTGTGTTTAGGGGGTGTGGTTGGTGTTTGGAAGAAAAGAGAGAGAGAACAAGAAGAAGCAAGAACCAGAAGAAGTGGTGACCGATGGGGGCAGGTGTGGTTTTAGAAGAAAAAAAAACTAAACAAGGCGCTTGGAGTGGGGGGAGGGGGAGGGGAGAGAAAGTGAAAATACCCCCTGTTGTCACAAAACAGCTACTTAAGAGAGACAGGGAGCGACAGAACAAGGAGGAGGGGGGTGTGGGGCGAGAGAGGAAGAAGAGAGGGTGAGTGACAAAGTGCAGCGGTAGAGAGGCGACGGTGGGGAGACGCTGTGCGCATTCAAGCGGGGAATCGGGGTGGTCGTCGTTGTTGCAAGACGAGACGATTCTCCGTTTGTCTGCCGTCCCATTCCTGGCGCGCGTGTGGAGCGGACAGATGGTGCCCTTTTCTTACGAACATGCAGCTGTCACACATACCCCACTTGGTGGGACGGATACACGTCAATTTATTTGCACAAGCGCGTGGTTCGATGTCGTTCTCCCTCCCCTGCCCCCCCCCTACCCCCCGTCTCTCCTCCCCCCCCCTCTCTCCTTTCTCACTCGAATCCTCCTCGACCCCTCTGTCCCCACCCAACCCTCTCTCTTTCGCTGTCTGTGCTCGCGCGCGTGATCCCAACTGTCCCTGTGGCTGTCGAGTCACCCATCTAAAATCAGAAGTTAAATGCTTCCCAGTCTTTGTACCTCTTTATACTCGACTTGTGCATGGGGAAAAGAACACATCCACAAAAGTGTGCAAACTCGTGTGTTAAGCCATGCACAAGAATCTTTGATCGTGAACGAGAGCGGGAGAGAGAAGATTGTTGCTTTTCAACACAATAGATCAGCCGTTTGTGGTAGCCCCCTTGTTTAAATCAAAAGAGGGTTTTTTTGGTTTTGTTTTTTGTTTTGTGTGTGTGGGGGGGGGTGGGGGGGGGTCGTCTTTTTTTTTTTTTTTTTTTTTTTTTTTTTTGAAAGCGAAAAAAAACGCGTTTTGGACTCCCAAATGCGAGCTTCAAGCTCGAAAAGAAAAAAAAAAAAAGAACGGGATACATGTCTTTTTCTGACTGTTTTTTCTTCCGTGGATTGAAACTTTGGACTGCCGACTGCGATTGAAAGAACTAACCGAAGTGATTGAAGATGAAACGTTATGCAAAAACAAGCAAGAGCCCAACAAACACGCCTTTCGCCCCCCACTCTCTCTCTCCATATCTGCCCGCTCCATTGCGGCCAGAAAGGGCGGGTGATGACTTCCAGACAGTCACGGTGCCCGCCGCGCTGCCAACGATGATCACAGCGAGTACCGTGTTGCAGCTTGCGCAGACCAGCAGCAGGCAGCCAGGAGAGTCGGAGACCGCAGTGCGCTCTCTGGCTTCGGGCTCAGTGGGATGCCCCTGGCTTCCAGACAGACTCCGTCGGACACCGTAGTCGTAGGGAAGACGCGCTGCGTTTCTGCCGAATCACGGAGAACGCGGGTGAGCGCGAGAACATCCTTCAGAAGTGCCGCCCACTGCTTGGTGACGTATCCATTGTTTGTTCCGCTACTTCGGGTGAAGGCGCCCGTGATTGCAGCTGGGAGATCAAAGGCGGTGACGGAACTTCGAAGATCATTGTAACCCGACAACAGAGAAGCGGTTAATAATTCTGGTGAGATGATAATTTTGTTTCCGTTCTTCGCGACAGTGTAGCTTTCTTTCGCTTTTTTTTAAGACAAAACTTTTATCGGGAGGAAAAAAAAAATTATTCTTAGTGAGTCTGCAAAAACCAAGGGCAAACAAGTTACAAGAACGAAACACGACGCGTTTCGACCTGTAAGGTCCTTCTTCAGGCAAGAATAAACGATGTTCTGAACCATGGAAACGAAGAATGAGCTGTCACTTATCTTCTCATATTCAGCGTAAGATGAGCAGTGAAACTTAACTTTTATCGTGGAAGATAAAG
Organism: Conus betulinus; assembly: GCA_016801955.1. Taxonomy (NCBI): domain Eukaryota; kingdom Metazoa; phylum Mollusca; class Gastropoda; order Neogastropoda; family Conidae; genus Conus; species Conus betulinus. The sequence continues at coordinate 64,252 of JADBJO010011172.1, forward strand.
GAAGAAAAAAATGATTTACGGTTCCACCTAAAAAGAAAAAAAAAGGGGGCTACGGGGCGTTGCTACATACATCATCGTGCATGATATTCATTGTTGCGCTATCTGTTTCTGTTTCCTTTTTTTGTGCTTCAAAAACAAAAACCAAAGCAAAAAAAAATATATATATATCTATAATATATATATATATACACACAAAACCAACATCAACAAAACTGATGTGGAGCGTTTTCTTCAACTCTTTTGCCACCATGCAGCGGTCGAATCCATTAATTTGTTTTACTGACCAAGTCGTCGGCCGAGCTTGTTTGCCTCTGCTGCGTTTACTTGATTACGTGTGGCTTGTAGCATGTCAGAGATGGTTGGTTAGATTTAGGGCTGGCACGTAGAGGTTCCGACGCAGCCGTCGAATTCCATTCATTCATTCAGCCGCCTTTTTGTTTTGTTTTTTCCGGTCATTGTCTGCATGGGTAAACTTCAGCAGCACCTCGTTGTCAGTTTCTGAATTTTTTCGGTGCTAGGTAGTGTGTGTGTGTGGTGTGTGTGTGTGTGGTGTGTGTGTGGTGTGTGTATTGTAGTGGGTGTTTGTGTGGTTGTGTGTGGTGTGTGTGTGTGTGTGATGGTGTGTGTGTGTGTGTGTGGTGTGTGGTGCTGTGTTGTGTGTTCGTGCATGTATGCTCGCACGGTTTCTGTGTTTGTGTGTGTGTGTGTGTGTGTGTGTTGTTGTGTGTGTGTCTGTGTGTGTGTGTTTGCGCGCACACCCCACGAATACATTCTTTGTTTTTTTTAAATTTGTGTGTTTTGGCATGCGTGACAAGTCCGCACGAGCAGTGTGTGTGTGTGTAAGAGAGAGAGAGAGTCTTCTATTGGGGGATGGGGGGATGTCGGGATGTCTGAAGGGGAGAACGTGCGCGCATCGTGTATATATGTATGTGTGCGTGTTGTATATTTCTGTGGTATACTTTGTCTGTGTTTTGTGCTTGCGCGCGCGTGTGTCTTGTGGTATGTGGTGTGTGTGTTGTGTGTTAGGGAGGGATCAGGAAGTGGTGAACATGACATGGTGTGTGTGTGTTATAATATATATATATCTATATAACATATATATATCATATATATATATATATGCCATGTATGGTTGTGTGTTCACGACGGCCGCGCGTGTGGGTGTTGTGTATGTGTATTATGATGATGTATTATCTTGGGTGTATGGTTAATACAGTTATGTTTTGTATAGGTATAGTAAAGTATCAGGTTGGGTCATATGCCTAAAGTATCATATTCTGTCGTGTGGGTGTATTGTAATGTGTTTTTGACGTATGGTTGTATGATATTGTACTGTATGTCTGTAATTACGTTGTAATGTATCAGTTATGTTTGTGTGGTAATGTACATTATCATAGTAATGCAATTTAGTGTTATGATGTATTAGCATCATCTTGTTTGTTATGTACCAGTGTATGTCATATTTTCTGTTGTATGGTAAAATTATCAATCTTGTACCGTGTTGTTCGGTAATTATTGTATGTGTTGTATGGTAATTTATCATATTGTGGTTTATACATGGTGACTGAAACTCATGATTATGTAGGGCAGTCTGTATCATGTATTGTCATGGTAATGTATCATATTGTGTGGTATGGTAATGTAGCAAATTGATATATAGCATCTTGTTTTGTATGGTAATGTATGTATAGTGTTGTTGTATCATATGTTGTTATGGTAATGTATCAACTGTGTAGTGTATAATATTGTTGTGGTATGGTAATGTATGATACTGTAATGACAAGTATGGTTAATGTATCATATCACTTCTGTATGGGTATATTAGATACTGCTATAGTGCTAGTAATGTATCATATTGTGTTTCTTGTGGTAATGTTGATACTGGGGGTCGTTTATTCGTGGATAATGTATCAAAATTTTGTTGTATGTCTACTGTATGGATACTGTGCTAGCTGTGGAAATGTTTTTTATCATTATGGTACGATAATGTCAGGATCACTGTGTAGTGTGGAGTAATTGTATCAGATTGTGTCGGTGCAAGTACTGTGTTTGCCCTTTGCAAGCACAGGGTTGTATCGTTCTGAATTTTCTTTTAGTTCTCTGGTGTTTGCCATGTGTTGGTATTTTAGCCGTGTTGTATCTGTGTACACGCCATGTGTAACATCTAGACTTCTGTCTGTGGTATGGTGGAGGGTACATTGGCGACCACGCAGGTTGTTGTGTGATTTAAAAAGGTCTCGATTTGTGTCGTTTGGTACCAGTGCGCGAGGGGGTGTGGTCGGCACAGCTGGGGTGCACGGTGACGTCCACGGAACAAGCGCCATGAAGGTGTTGGAAGTTTGATCACGTGATGACCAACTTTCGCCCGTTGTCATTGAGCCACTACAGACCTGTGAGTGTATGACTATTGTCTTGTTTTGTCTGTCTGTCGGTTACTTCTTTTATATTCACCTCCTCCTCTCGTCATCTCTCTCTTTCGATTCTATCTCTGTATCTGTCTGTCTCTGTCTGTCT
>JADBJO010011173.1:0-15000 GCA_016801955.1 Conus betulinus
TGTAGGAAAAGGCTGCATTTAGCCACGCAATGTTCTTTACAGCATTAGCATTGGCTCGTGGTCTCCTTTTTGTTTGCTGCCTTGCTTGCGTCTCATGTGGTTCTTCCTAGTCTGCTTCCCGTCTGTGGTTCCTTTCCTCTAGATCTTCCCTAGGACGCCGAGATGTGTCTCTTGCCTGATTTTCCGCCTGCCTCTCTGCCCCTTTCCTCTGGATCTTCCCTAGCATGCCGAGATGCTTCTCTCGCTTGATGTTCCATCTGCTCTCACTGTTCCCACTTCATTCTTCTGATTGCCTTTAATTTTGTAGGAAATAGACTTTGTGCAAAAAAAGTTTATTAGGTTTTGCTTGAGGTAATCAGCAGGTCTGTGTCTAATGTAAAAATAGTGTGTCAGGCTTTGCACGGTACAATCACTTTCCTGCCCCTTTCATTCTTCTCTTTTCATTCCCCTACCCTGTTCCATCCATGTTGCAAAATCACTTACTGTTACTGGACATACGCATACTGAATTTTATCAATAATGGTGTAAATTTAGAAAACAACGTTTTTTAATGGTCAATGTTAAGTTTTGGTTCATAAAATTTCCATAACATTGTTCAGCGCTTAAAACTGTACGTGCATACGGAATGTTATCAAGAATGTTGTAAATTTCAAAATTTAGAAAATAACGGTTTTTTAATGGTCAATATTAACTTTCGGATCTTAAAAATTGTATATCATTGTTTAGTGTTTTAACTGCACATGTATATCGAATTTCTTCAAATATACTTAAAATCTATAAAATAACGTTTTTAACGGTCAATTTTAAATTTCAGTTAGTAAAAGTTGTGTATAATATTTTGGCGTTTCAAACTGCACATGTATACCGAATTTTATCAAGAATAGCCTAAATTTTGAAAAGAACGGTTTTAAACGGTCAAATGTAATGGTCATAATGACTATCTAATGACCGTATGTTATCCGTTGGATGTTCCTGTAGGTTTATGTCAAGTTTGGTGGCGATCCGATGACCCTCGTGGCCACCAACGTCAGAAGATCGGGTTTTTAAACAGTTTTTGCAGGGTTTGGTGTTTTTTTAAACGGTTTTTAACTGTTATAAATAACGTTTTGTAACAGCCCAAATAACACTTCTAATTTTCGAGAAGCAGCCCTGCACCTGTGTGATGTCACAACGGCTATTTGATGAAAAAAAGCAGAGGAAAAAGATGTCTTTGAAACCGTTGTAACAGATTTTTTAACGGTTTTTAACGGTTATATATATATTTTTAGAGATTAGCCCCAAACCATCCTCAGGTCACAACAGACGTACCTGCTAAATGTCAAGAAGATCGGGTTTGAAACGGTTTTTCTTATAGGGTTTGGTGTTTTTAACGGTTTTCAACTGTTATAAATAACGTTGTTTAACTGTTTTTTAACAACGGTTATAATTTTCGAGAAGTAGCCCTGTACCTGTGCAATGTCACAATGGTTATTTGATGAACAGCAGAGGAAAAGATGTCTTTGAAACCGTTATAACAGCTTTTTAATGTTTTTTAACGGTTTTATATTTTTAGAGATTAGCCCCAAACCATCCTCGGGTTACAACAGATGTACCTGCGAAATTTCATTACAATCGCTTGAGCCGTTATATATATATATATATATATATATATATATATATATATATATATATATATATATATATATAGAGAGAGAGAGAGAGAGAGAGATGGATATATAGAGAAAGACATAAAAACAATAAATGAATGAATGAGTAAATGACTAAATAGATAGATAGTTAGACATATAGTTAGATAAGGAAGGAAAGGCAGAAAGAAAGACAGAAAGAAAGAAAGAACGAACGAACGAACGAACGAACGAACGAAAGAAAGAAAGAAAGAAAGAAAGAAAATAAATACGTAAATGAGTGTATGAATGAATGAATAAACAAACAGATAAATGAATGAATAAATCTATAAATAGATACATGTATAAATGAATATGTAAATATACAATGAAATAATAAATGAACCAATAAATGAATAAAGGAACTACAGGAAGAAACAAAACAAATCCGTACTGCGGTTTAATGTTAGTTTTTGAGTGCTTACATGCCCTGTCAAATAGCAACTACCTCTGGATGTGATTTCAAACACATAAGAAGTTTTCCTTCTGTGTGTTTTCTCCGTTTTTCCATCAAAGTATTAAGTGTGTACATAAGGGATTAATAGCAGAGTTCACAGGCAACACAAAAATAGCTAGGGCCACATTCATTTCCCCAGGGATGGGAGTGCCAGCAAGTGATAAAATTCCACACAGTCCTATGGGAAACCAACACAAGAAATCGGTCACTGCAACACTAATCAACCGTTGAGCTATGGTCATGTCCTGTGACATTTTAGTGGAGTGAGTTTTCAACGCGTTGCTCTGTATAGACCAATAAATGAAGATTTGCCCACTGAAAATCAATGACAGCAAAAGAAAATTCATGATTATTAAAACACCGAACGAATAAACCCTTCCCTTGAACTCTTGTCTGGTGACAGGCAGAGGAACACATATGCCTGTCTGACTGTAAAACTCCCAATGTGATGTCATTGGAAGTAAAGGCAAAAGGGCTAAAAACCAGCCAACCATCCACGTTAACAGACAAGCCATTGCTGCAGACATTTTCTCAAATCGAATAGTGCTGAACGGAAATCGAAGGACAATAAAACGATCAAGGGTGATAAACCAGATAACCAGAGCGGACGTCTCACTGACAACAAAGACAAAAATCCAGCCACTTTACATGTCACGCTGTTTTTCCATTTGTCATCATAATGGAGATATCTGCCACTGAACCTTTCATCAGCTGCCCCATGATGGTAATATAGACACCCATCAGAAAGTCTGCCATGGTGAGGTTAGTGACGAATATGCTATGACCACCAGCAGAAACCATAGTTCTTAGAAACAAACGTGCACCAAAACAGAAGACATTACCGGTCAGAGAGAGGCAGACGATCAGCCACAGAAACACCCGGTACGTCCATGACTGCAGCAAGTCTTCACACGAAGAAATCTCATCCTTTGGAGCGTAGCACAAACTACTATCAAAACCATAAGGCAGAATCCCATTGCAGCACAATTTATAGTTGTCTGTGTGTATAACACTCAAACGGGAAAGATGACTGAAAATGTCCACTGGAAACGTTTTCACCGGGCTGCCGTCCATGTGTAGTTCAGTCAGATGAGGCATGGACTGAAAACTGCTGAGGAAAGTGTGAATGGAAGTGAAACTTAAATTCAGTATCTGCATGTGAGAGAATGCAGAGAAGAGCTGTGTGCGTCAAACAATGTAAGTGTAGTGTACGACAGATCTATGACTGTGAGTCGGTTCTGTTGGAGAGAAGACGCGTCCATAAACAGTGAGATCAGAGGGGTTCTTTGACAGCGACAATGTTTTCAGATTGTCCAAACGAGGAAAAACTGCCAAATTGATTTGCTTCATCTGATTACCAGAGAGGTCAAGGAACTTTAAATTTTCCAGTGTCATATTAGGTATATGATTTAAAGAACACTGGGCAAGGACCAGGTGAATGAGATAGGTATTGTGGCTGACCTCAGACAGGGTCATGCCAGACCCTGTGGCGTCCAGGGAACGGAGGTCAGGAAAGAGTGCTGCAATGAAGGGATGGGAAACACCGAAATGTGTGACCTTGACACTGGCAGTCGACAGGACAGGTCATGTCACATAGTAATTCGTCATCAAGCATTGGGCAGTGAGACCAGCCGTCACATGTATGATCGCTATGCGCACATATTCTGGAAGATCTACATCGTAAAAACCCTGGACATGTCATGTCCTCACACCCCTCTTCATCCTGGTGGTTTGCACAGTCGTACATACCATTACATCGTGTGTAGACAGGCAGACAGTCGTTGAAGTCACCAGGACAACGATAATGGCTATCAGGGCAAGACTCATTGGAACTCATTGGAGTGGACTGGAACATGAAGTTTCGATTGAAATTAATAAGAACAGGAGAGGGAAAGTCTATGATCAGCACGAGTAGATCTTGGAAAGCATTGCAACTGTGTTCATCTGATTCATCCCAACAGTGAACTAGTTGATCACACACCGTGTCATAGGGCACACACTGACCACTGGAGCATTTGAAGGTGTTCACACATGGTGCATAACGACAGAAGGATTCGTCACTCTCATCTTGACACTCGTTTATGAAATTACACACCAAGGTGTATGACAAAGGCATGCCTTTATCGACACAGTCAAATAAAGGAACTGAAGTGACAATGTGATCACTGGAATCAAGGCTCATAGCAGTCGTCGACGTCTGGTGAAAGAAAACACAAGACGCATTTGTTTGGCACAAATCTCCATAGGAATTGGGAGGGCAGAGAAAAAATGTGTAGGTAAAATGACCATCAGGGCAGATTGCCACAGATGGTTGTTTCACAGGTGTGGTGGCCAATAATGAAATATCACTCAAATAAGAAGACTTAAACACATCCATAGTTCCATTGAATGTACACATCACACCAGCTATTACATCATAAATATCACAGAACCAAAGCACTGGGGATGCAGAGCGCGTAAACACAATTAAGTAAAAACATCTTTTCTTAGCAGATGGAAACAGCACCTCAGAATAAAAAGCATGTTGAAGAACTGTTTTATCTTCACAAACTGCACAATGTCTATATATGGAGGGCAGTGAGATATTATAAGAGAAAACACCAGTCAAATAATATCCTTCATATCCTTCTGCTTTTGACATTACACTAAACGCATGCGTCCAGTTAAATTCGTAGGTAGGACAACTCATCTTACCTCCCAGTTTCATACAAAAGTTATTGCCCATCCTTGGGCATCTGCATTGTCACCGAGAACTTCACGGTTGAACTTACACAATGAGTAACGCCCGTGACGTGTTTTCATTATGCTGTAACAGTCTAGTTGTGGACACATCATTTCATTCTGTCAATCTTCATAATCTCTCTCTCTCTCTCTCTCTCTCTCTCTCTCTCTCTCTCTCTCTCTCTCTCTCTCTCTCTCTCTCTCTCTCTCTCACACACACACACACTCTCTCTCTCTCTCTCACACACACACACACACACACACACACACACACACACACACACACGCACGCACGCACGCACGCACGCACGCGCGTGCGCGCGCACGCTTGTGCACGCGCATGCATGCACGCACGCACTTACGCACGAACTTACGCACGCACGCACACACGCACGTACGCACGCACACACGCACGCACGCACGCACGCACGCTCGCACACACACACACACACACACACACACACACACACACACACACACACACACACACACACACACACATATATGTAGGCACAGAGATATCTGAACTCCGAATGAGAAAACGTTTATTCGATCGCTGACTGAGATTTTAGGCAGAGCCTCTTCTTCTAGTCTGTCCTTGCTAAGCTAAATTTGCAATGAGATTTAAAGACAAGAAAAAAATACAGGCACGCAGGATTATAGAATGCATGATTCACACACACACACACACACACACACACACACACACACACACACACACACACACACACACACACACACACACACACACACACACACACACGCACGCACGCACGCACGCACGCACGCACACACACACACACACACACACACACACACACACACACACACACACACACACACACACACACACACGCTCGCGGGCGCGCCTATGTATGCAAAGGTTTAACAAGAGCATGCACATATACGCAATCATAAGATGCAGACAAGAACAACCACCAACAGGGGTGGGGGTGGGGACGCCAGACAGCGGAGGATGGGGGTGGGGGTATAGTGTGAGGGGGTGGTTGGGAATGGAAGATCAAAGGATAGTTAGATAAACAGTACAACATGCCATGTTTGCTGTGTGTTTGTAATTGTTGGTGGAGTTTGTGACCAGACGGGGATGATGATGATGGTGATGGCATTGGCATGAAACAAAATACAGTATTCTAAGAGAAGCAATTTTCCTCACCGAGGAGGACAGTTAGTGGCATCAATTATTGACATAACCAGTACGGTAACAACGTACACATCTGTAACTGTTGATGATGTAAGTGATGCTGCAAAGCACTTCTATGAGACGGTGTATTCTACGTCAAAGTATCTGAGAAATATTTTCGAAGGTCTTTTTTTTTAAGGCGTACAGTGAACGGCACAATGTCAGTTTTGGGGGAAGAGTGTTCGCAATGGCAGAACCCGACAATACAAAACTAGTTTTGAACATGTCGATCCGTGTGCGTGGTAGAATGTAATTGTCAAACCCATATCGACATGAGACCTTAGCAAGTAAACCTCTGAGGTACTGTGGGGCTAGATCACTGTGTACTTTATATATAAGTACAGCTTTGTTGAAATCTGGTTGTGTTTCCAGCGGCAGTATGTTTAATTTAGCCTGCTTTTCGGAGGTTGATAAAAAAAAGAATCTGTCGGAATTATCGTTTCAGCTCTTCTGTACATTGCATCTAGTTTTCTATGGTGCTTTTGCTCTGCACAGTTCAAGATTAGAGATGCATAGTTGATGTGAGAGAGACAGTGAGCCGTGAAAAAGACATTTTCGAGCGTTTGTATCTATGGAAGGCTTCAGTTGTTTAAGCACGAAGAGACTGCGAGCCAGCTTGTTAACGACAGATTCAATGTGGGCACCGCCATTTTAGTTCCTAGTCCACCATCACTCCCATGACTCGGTGCTTATGTACTTGTTCTATGGCGTTGCCATCGAAAGTCCGACTGAGACTTAGAGCTTCTGTTTGGTGTTTCTGGAGAGAGAGAGAGAGAGAGAGAGAGAGAGAGAGAGAGAGAGAGAGAGAGAGAGAGAGAGAGAGAGAGAGAGAGAGAGACAGACAGACAGACAGACAGACAGACAGACAGACAGACAGGGAGACGCATAGACAGAGAAACAAACAGACAGAAAGAGAGAAACAGAGACATAGACAGACTGACAGACAGACAGACGTAATGGCGATGGATTCCGACCACGTTTTCAGGTTCAGTCGCTTTGCTCAAACCTGTACAAGAGAATGGATGTTTTGATAAATTTAGACTTACGCAAGTAGCAGCAAACTAGAAACGCATAGCCTGCGATATAAACCAATCCATTTCCCGACTGTCTGAGAGTACGTACATTGTTGTAAACATCACACTGACCTGGTTTTCCGCACCGATTTTTACCTTTATGCCATCTGCGTCTGACGGCCTGAACCCATTTCATGATTGTATGTATGCACACATGAGCTCACATGCAACACACACAAACACAACAGTGTTTATGTCCTTGAACACATGAATCAATCTGCAAACACCAATATGCAGGCACGCACGCACGCGCGCACACACACACACACACACACACACACACACACACACACACACACACACACACACACACACACACACACACACACACACACACACACACACACACACACACACACACACACACACACGCGCGCGCGCGCGCGCGCGCGCGCGCACACACACACACACACACACACACACACACACACACACACACACACACACACACACACGCACGCACGCACGCACACACATACACACACTTAATGTAAACACGAGAATTAGCACAAAACACTACTGATGTGATTTACAAGAATCACATTGTCTCCTTGGGTGGGCAGCGTACTGGCGACCTAACGGGCCGAATGTGCTCGTACTGCACGACAGGCGATGATCAGGCGACCGTTCAGCCCCCCCCCCCCCCCCCCCTTCCCCCCCCACCCCGTGTCTGAAACACTCTGCGTTAATTCTTTCTTGCAGAAGACTGTGCGCTGGCCGTACATGTGTAAGCCTGACAGCACTTTGAAAGCAGCAACTCTCTGGAGATCCAGGTAAAAATGAACTGCAGAGGCCTGTACTGTCTTTGGTACTCTTGTTAAAAAAAAAAAAAAAGTAAAAAAGAGCCATGCCCACAGACTCGCTACCCAGACCACCATGTACAAAGCAGTGGCTATGTGTGCTTTGCTATATTGCTGCGAGATTTGGAGCACCCACCGACGACACATGCAGCAGTGGAACAAGTCCACCAGCGATTTCTGTACAAGATCTGAAACATCCTATGGCAAAACACACTGTCAAATCTGTTATGGTGGGTGGAGCTACCATCTGCTGAGAGAACAGCAGGATCTGCTATATACTCCTGCACAGCCAGCTGACCACGGTAGACCTCTCATAAAGGACACGTGAGACCTGCCATTCAAGGACACACTAAAGATCAGGCTCAAGAGCTGCAACATAGATACAGTCACGTGTGGTCATATCACCCGTAATATCATCTGTTTCTAACGTTTTTGGCGAGAGGCTTTCTAATTAAATAAAACACATTTCAAACAGGCAAAATGACTTGAGGATGTAGGGCCAAAACCTAACTGAACTTCCATTGTAACATCTTGTTGCTTGTGTGTCTTAAAACCACCTTGCCCACTTGTTGTTTGTCGATAACAGGTGATTCTCTTAATAAAAAATGAAAACAACAAACTTATGACTTATGAGGGGTGGCCTACCCGACAAGTCTTGACCACAGGTCAGTGAAGACTAGAGTAATAGTGAAGTAGCGCGTTGAAGATAGAACAAAACCAAGAAAATGAAAAAAAAACAAGAAACGCTTCTGACATTTCCAATACTTCGACCGCTTGCTGGTCTCCCACTGGGGACTTTAATCTTGAAAGGGAAGTGTGGTAAAACTGGGATCAAGCAATCATGTCCGTTGATGCCTTTAAATTTTTGAACGAGCTGTTGAGAGTGGGTGACGTTCCTGATCCAGCAAAGGATACGCCGGAAGAGAACGGAAGTTGTAGCCAACACCAACAGGCACACGGCTGCTTTAACCTTACTGGTTAAAGGTGACAGCTGGCGAGTTTGGATAACTGGCACTCGTGCAGTCCACACACAACTATGCAACAATTAAGAGAATCAACAGATAAGGATATGTCGCTGTGAACCTTCCAACAGGACATGAGCGGTCACGACCTGATCAGTATGCCTTGACTTCATAAAAAAAATGATAAATATAAATAACTTGCACATGCGAGTATACGCGCGCGCTTCCCCTCACACACACACATACATACATACACACACACACACACACACACACACACACACACACACACACACACGATAATCCAAAAAGGGTAGACAACTGATGTCCGACGATGTAAAATAGCAGAAACAATATTCTTAGAATAGTGTAAAAGTTTAATTATTGATTAAAAAGGAGCAGCTCTCTGCCATTTTCCCATCTGGCTGTGTTTCAACGCTGCGCGCGAGCGAGAGACTAATAGACGCATTCTCCCTCTCAGTACGAAAACAAATCTTCTAAATGAAAGCACACAATGAAAATCTACATATTCAAAATTGCATAGATAGGAGGCGTGCCCTCACTACAGTAACAAACGCACAAACGTCACACTAAGAAACCACCCACGGTTGTTCTTTTACTACTCTGGCACAACCTTCTTTAGATAACCTGGACAACAGTTCAGGCAAGGGTATTAGACAGTCATAGACTCTTCAAAGTGAAGAGGATTCAAATTAAGTAACTTTTGCATTTGTCAGTTAGCTAAACCAATTTGCTGCTGAGGTCAATAGCACGCTTGACTACCTATCTTCAGGTGCTTGTAGAGGACGCCAACTAGAGCTTCTTTCAAGAGCGTGCAATCAAGAAAAGAAAGAAGGCTTTTATGCATCATAAACGAAATTCAGTTTGAAGATCTTTTCACATGCCACGAAGCCAGTGAAAGTTTCAGGGCAGACATGGTAATCCAAACATCACAACTGATAGATGATCATGCCATCAGCTTTCAACCTGTGCTGCGCTCTCTCCACAGGCACTTTCCGTGAATACCACTTTACTTCTTTTATCTAAATACTTACACTGATGCAAAATAAAGAAACAAATCCGTTCTGCATTATATTTCATTGACTCTTTCACCACCACCACCACCCACTACCACCACCACCACCACCAGCAACTGCAACAACAAACCATACAAAGAAACAGCTTAAGTAATTTCATTCATTCTTTGTGCTTAAGCGTACGTGTGTCATAAGTGCATAGTTCACACTATGCCTCACACTTTATGACCCTGTGAGTGGTTCCACCAGATTTCAATGTGCAGACAAACAGATGATAACAAATTGCAGGCAGCCTCTTGCTCCCATTCCTTGGTGATGTGTTAAGTGCCTGACGCATGGCTGCAAACAATTATTGTCACCAAATGGGGGCGTTGAAGATACTTTTCTATGTATATATCGGACCGGAAAAGTTTCCCACAACACGATAGAGGTCACTCAGCAGCAATGCAGAGTCTCCTATGTTGAGTGATATCATATTGACTCCATAAAGATAGCTTCCTGTGGACTACTGGTACTTGAGATGCGAAGGGACACAACTGGGTATGGTTGTATGGGAGGGAACCAGATTCACTGGCGTGAGAGTAATGCCGCTTATAAAGCATAGGGAATAAGACACCAAAACAAAAACAACACACCTTCTTTAGATCTCTATTCATGTGGGTTTAATTGTTGCTAGTCTTCTCTAGCTGGCATGAATCTAAAGTACACATTTTCATACACAGCGCGTGAACCAGAGCAATGTGTCACTTTCTCATGGAATTGTGCTACTTGCGTCACTCTCTTTAAGTACAGTACAATGCTTTGTTTTCCGTGACAACTTTTGTGGCTATTCACCCGACTGTTTCCATGAAGTGTGTCAACATGATAATCAATGTTGATCCAGGTTACCTTGGTCATACCCACATCTTTCTGTTTCCTAAGTCTCCAGACAGACATGAGTCAGTTTATTGCTCTGGTAATGGGATTTCTCTTCCCCCAGTGCGACACCTGCAGACGCTGTCAATGGTAAGACTGACAACTGAAATCTACTTACTTTTGCAGGAAGCGTTTGTTCTTTTCGTTCAGTATGTGTGTGTGTGTGTGTGTGTGTGTGTGTGTGTGTGTGTGTGTGTGTGTGTGTGTGTGTGTGTGTGTGTGTGTGTGTGTGTGTGTGTGTGTGTGTGTGTGTGTGTGTGTGTGTGTGTGTTTTGTGTGTGTGTGTGTGTGTGTGTGTGTGTGTGTGTGTGTGTGTGTGTGTGTGTGTGTGATTGACTGTTGCGGTTGTGCAGGTGGTGAAGCGAACGTGGATGTCAGTCTGTGTGCTCTTCTGGATTACAGGATACGCTGTTCAGTCTGTAGGCCTGCGAATGCTTTTCAAAGTCAGTAGGCCTATGACTGTTCTCTCCATCATCGTAAATCATTTGGAGACGTGATATTTTATTTCTGAGTTAAGAAGGCTTTCTTACACACACACACACACACACACACACACACACACACACACACACACACACACACACACACACACACACACACACACACACACACACACACACACACACACACACACACACACACACACACACACACAAATGCATGCAAACGCACAGAGAGAGAGAGAGAGAGAGAGAGAGAGAGAGAGAGAGAGAGAGAGAGAGAGAGACAGAGACAGAGACAGAGACACAGAGACAGCGAGACAGAGCCATGCACAGACACAGACACAGACTCTCTCTCTCTCACACACACACACACACACACACACACACACACACACACACACACACACACACACAGAGACACACACACACACACACACACACGCGCGCGCGAACACATGTATATAAACATTTACATCTACCCACACGCATCTCACACCACCCAATAAACATCTCTCTCTCTCTCTCTCTCTCTCTCTCTCTCTCTCTCTCTCTCTCTCTCTCTCTCTCTCTCTCTCTCTCTCTCTCTCTCCTCGAAAAGAAGTTGATGCATGTCAATAATTTCTTTTTCCCTCAGAGAAATAAATCTTGAGTTTCACAAGCTCTAATTGTATTACACAGTCACATGCAGGCAAAACAATAAAAAATGATTTTTTTTTTCGTAATAGTTGTATGTGTATGCTGTAATGAACGTTTATGTTCAAACAAATTCATCACGGATTGTATCTCAATAAGTCAACGATAGTTTCAGAATGTGTTGTAATGTGTAAAACACCCAAAAGTGACTGACAGCAAATGTTTTACATTAAAATGGTTCAACAATTGAATGAAGCTGGTTCACACACACACACACACACACACACACACACACACACACACACACACACACACACACACACACACACACACACACACACACACACACACACACACACACACACACACACACACACACACAACACACACATACACACACAGAATTATCTACCACTGCAGATATGAATGCTTATCCTCCCTTATTTCTTCAATCTAAGACATAAGGGCAAGTTTTTTGGTTTTTTTTTTACAATTGAATATTTCTAGCAGTCATTGCAACACCAAGCTGCTCTGTAAGTTGCTGGAATGGTGCTCGGTTACTTATCCTTGGATGTGTTAGTTTATTGTAATTTAGTCCCTTGCAGATTCATTCAAAGAACTGACCCTCAGCACTTGTGTCTTAAGATGGTATCTTTTTTTTATATTTTCCATTTATTCACAAGAAAATGTAGCTTGTTTTGCTCTTTCATAATTTTTTTTTGCTTCTTAGGTGGCACCTTTGGTTGGTTTTATGAAAACTCAACAACCATACTACGGTATTGCAGACCAGCCATTTTCTGGGATAGCATTCTTCTTAAAACAGAAGAGACAGAGGAGTCAAGTTACCACTTTCCGCGGTCACTGACAAGAAATAATCAGGTTTCGAAATACCGGTATCTAACCAAGAGTGATATGTTAGTGAATTTTCTCCCCACGTATCTAAGAAAGAGTGATACCGGTAACTTACCAAGAGTGATATGTGAGTGAATTTTCTCCCCACGGTATCTAACCAAGAGTGATATGTTAGTGAATTTTCTCCCCATTGGAGATTGCATTTCTCCTGAGGACTATAATTATAAACTTGTTGTGGACTCATTTCGAAAAGTATTTGTTGGTCCCCATTCATCCACTCAAGCACATACTGCTAGTTAGGTAGAATTATCTGTCAGTGCAGATAAGAATGCATATCTTCTCTATTTCTTCAATCTAAGACATAAGAGTAAGCTTTGTTTATAATTCTCTCTCTCTCTCTCTCTCTCTCTATATATATATATATATATATGTTGTTGATTGGTTGAAGCGTCTAAATGAATACATAGTTGTGGATGACTTGAAAACCTACAATCACTACTTTGTCAAAAGCGCCAATCTGTCGGGAACTGCCCACGTTCACAATCGCTTGTGCGTGTGTGTTTGTTCCTGTTTATAGGCTATCATTTCTCCCGTTTACGGAAGGTAGATATCAGTAGGATTTTACCTGGGGATTTTCATTTGCTTCTCTCCGTTTGGTTTGGACTGTCATGGTTCTCCCTTTCCCTTTCTTGTCTCCTTCTTTTTAACCCTCCCTCTTTCAGCAACAGTGGACTATCTACTACGTATATATATATATATATATATATATATATATATATATATATATATATATGTATATGTGTGTGTGTGTGTGTGTGTGTGCGTGTGTGTAGATATATGGTTTCTTGTTAGGTTTTCCTGATGAGTTCCTTTTTTTTTCAAATGCGTACTGGTTTGGATTATTTACGTTTTTTCGTCCTGTCAGTTGTGTGTGTGTTTACTTGTCTACCAAGATTTTGAATTTATACTAACAGTTCTGAATAATTGATAGGGAAAACTAAAACGACAATGTAGTACAAACGTGCATAAATATTTACAAATTGACCCTCCCTTTGAGTTTTAAATCTTTGTGACGGTTGTTCAAATTTAAGGATTCCTGTGATTTTTTTCAGTCCTTGAACTTGGAATATTATTTCAGGGGAGATAAAAGAAATCATGATTAGCTGAGAGAAAAAAAAATTGATATTTCATTTCCTTTCATTTTACGTTCTTCAGCGCGCGCGCGCGTGTGTGTGTACTCTGAATTAAAATTAGAATTTGATCATGTTTTTTCTGTAGTATGCGCTTTGGGCTCTTGCGAGGTAAATATCCTTTTACATTACTGTAGCCATTATAACGTTTACATTACATTAAATTACTTGCTTTCACGTCAGTGTGAAGGATACGAACAACAAACAAACTCTCTGTGATTGTGACTTAATAAGATATAACAACACTATCTCTCTCTCTCTCTCTCTCTCTCTCTCTCTCTCTCTCTCTCTCTCTCTCTCTCTCTCTCTCTGAGTCAATAAAAGTAGTAAGCGTATATAAGTATCTGGTTTTTTTTTCAACCAGGCTAAGGTTTTCATATACATTTGGAGTTATAGTTAACGGAGCAAAAAGAGCTGTTCTAATTGTACTTAAGGTCATGCATAAGTTTAAGTTTTTCATATGCATTTGGAGATATAGTTAACGGAGCAAAAAGAAATCTTAAATAAATGTCAGCGAACCGCCCAGAGAAACGTGGACAAACGAGTCACAAGACAAACCACAACGCGTTTCGACCTCTTAGGTCTTCTTCAGGTGCAACAAAAATGAAACAAATAACGAAAATGCACTTAGCTTTGATCGCTTCTGTGTTCAGCGCAAGAAAGAAGGCGTTGAATGAAAACGAGCAAAAAGAACTGTTCTAATTGTACTTAAGGTCATGCATAAGTTTGTCTATAGTTCATTTAATACATATTTAACAAGTTGATTCACAAGTTCAATCTTACAATATGGGGCTGAAATATGGGCGTTCGAAAGCAGCAATGTTATTGAAAAGCTGCATTTGTTTGCCATGAATCGCTTTTTGAACAGTCGTACTCCTAATGATTTGGTATATGGAGAACTGGGGAGAGATCCCATTTATTTTAAGTCGTTCGTGAGAATGCATCAGTTGCTGGGTAAAACTGACATTGATGGAAAATTACAAGTTACCATTTAAAGCGTATAAAGTGTTACGTGATCTTGACATTGATGGAAAGAAGACTTTGGCCACGAA
>JADBJO010011173.1:20000-27500 GCA_016801955.1 Conus betulinus
CGTGAATGGAATACTGAAATATACGACTCGACTTCAATCGTGATCATCATTCTGTTGAAGAATCATTTATAGAATCAACCAGACACTTTATGCAGGTGTTGCATACAAACTATCCTTTACTTACAGTTAATCTTGAATGTACAAAACAGCATAATGTTAGGGTAACATACAATTCAAAGTATTCTGGATATGTGACAGCACCATACATACGATATCTTCATTCAGTACTTTTCAACACATCATTGACAGTGCCCATAAGGCATGTCATCATGATCAGCATTCAGCAATGGTTCGCACCTCAGAAACGGACAATGAAAAAGGATTGTATGATAAAATTAACACACACAGAAACAAATAAAACTCAACACGTCACACACATGAGCGACCCTCTTGTCACAGAAGCTAAAGCCTTTCTCACATCATATCTCAACATTCAGTTCTCGTATGCATGGTATTACCATACAGATCTTAAGATGTATTTTTCTACATTCCCTCAAAATCAGCAACCTCTCGTACAATCAAATGGACTATATAACTGTTCTGTGAGTCATTACTCTGTATTTCAGCCACACGTGCACTGCAATCTAAAGCCAGAGTGTGGCGATGGACGGGATGAAACAGAACACTGCCCCTTCAGCAGTCCTCAGTGTCAGGGGAGGGTGGCTTCACGGCACAAATGTTTCTACCTGGTCATTTTGAAAATACGCACAAATTTTCATCTACATGTTTATGAATGTCTTAGACATGGTGGGACGCAGGCTGCATTAAAGACAAGAACAAAAGTGGACGATTCTCTGTATTTCTTTAAGAATATTTTGAACCAGACCTTAAATTAGACTGCTTCAAAAGTTGGGATTCGAAGCCATTTATGTACAGCAAGATTAGCATGTGGTACGATGATACTTTGATCTACAACTTTATGAAAACAGTGCCTTTATACAAACCTTCAAGAGAAAATCTATTTTTGAATTTTAGTAGATTTGGATTTGGACTTGCTTTTTACAAAAGAAATACATCATGGGTTTTCTGCCGCAGCGATACTTTGTGAACAAAAGGTTCAGTCATTCGGTAAAATCTCTTCGAAACTTGCACCTACGTATTTTTAAACTTATCTGAGGCCGTTTTCACAAACAAATCACAGATTGCATCTAATTGTCTTCATAAGCATACACTCCATGCATATATTGTCGTATGATCGCAAAAGTCTTTGCAAAAACGTGAGCAAAGCATTATTTACTGACTTTTTGGATGTGAGTGATAAGCAAACAAATCACACGATTCAAGACACGATAATGTTTCCTTTTACATATGACATGTTTCTGTGTGATGATGAAATCGCAACAGTTCACCACACGCTGGTATGTGACTTCAGACAGGACTGTCCAGACAACAGTGATGAATCATTCTGTTACCACCCACCATGTGACAACTTTCTGGCCGTAACTGGTCAGTGTGTCTCCTGGAACCAACGTTGCAATGAGTTTTCAGATTGCCTGGATCACTCAGATGAGGTCAACTGCACTGAAGATACAAGCTACTTGAAAGTGCTGAAAGAAGGAGACAGAAAGACACGGCTCCACATTAACCTGGATGGTACTGGTTACCTAACATGGAAGGTGATGAATGAGGATGAGTCTTGTCCTGACACTCATTATCGCTGTATATCTGAATGGCTGTACTGTCTGCCTGTCTATACTCTGTGCAATGGGTTTTCTGACTGTGTTTATGGAGAAGATGAACAGGATTGTGAAACAGCAACATGCTCTGGTTTCTTTAGATGTCGAGGTTCGACAGTCTGTGTCCACGGAAATCATCTGTGTGATGGTTGGGGTCAGTGCCCAAAGCAGGATGATGAACTGTTATGTGATAGGACTTGTCCTGAAAGTTGCCTATGTCAAGGTCATGCGTTTATGTGTAGTAAACCTGTACCAGTGGATCTCTTCCCTCAGCTTCGTTATATGGAAGCCGCAGGTTCTGGAATGACCGTTATTGATTTCAGAGAAAATGTTTATCTCATTCATCTAAGCATACCTCACTGTTACTCAATAAACATTTCTGGTTTAAAGCTTTCAAACCTGCAGTTCATTGATGTCGCCAATAACTATTTGACAACTATGCATATGGACACCTTTCTGGACTTAAAGAATCTAAGACGTCTACAAATAGCCAACAACCCTCTCATGCGAATAACAAATTTAGTTTTCTCGAAGTGCATTCATTATACACTTTGGCGTGTAGATGTATCAAAGACACGTGCTCATATACCAAATAAACTATACTTACCTCATGTCAAACATTTGAACATCTCTTTTACCGGCATTGAGACCTTTCCAGCAACAGGTCTGAAAACTACGCCAGAGTTGACTGTACTGGATGTCAGGGGGAATTCTCTGGATGACTTTCCTTTTGATTTATTGTCACGATCTCGTCGTTTGATCATAATGTTTTCATCAAACTACAGAGTTTGTTGTGAGAATGTGCTTCCCAAACACTCCCATAAAACAAAATGTGTAACAGTTCACACTATTCTGCGATCATGTAAACAGCTGATACCAAATGAACTGCACAAGGTTTTCTTTTGGTTGCTTTGCTCGTCTGCTGGTATGGGGAATTTAGTTTGGTTCGTCACATTGTTTGCAGGGAGAAACGAATTCGAATTCAAAACCTATGCCAACACAATTGCTGGCCATTTACCATTTACTGGCGTGTGTATGGGTACCCACGTTGGCATTGCTCTGGTAGTTAACAAATTGTTTCGCGGAAAATACACCCAGTTTGAAAAGACATGGACCAAAAGTGTGACATGCAAAGTGATGGGGTTTGTTTTCCTCCTGTCTACTGAGGTGTCCGTCTTCATCATCTGGTTCATCACTTTGGATCACCTCATCATTCTGTGTTTTCCTGGGGATTCTAGGCGAACAAGACTTATTTTAACAGTTGTAGGCTGTTTAACAACATGGCTTGTAGGGGTAATTCTATCGGTGATACCATTTCTTCCTGGACTGTCACACTGGGGTCTTCAGGGCCAGTCTGGCCTGTGTTGTCGTTGTTTGACCATTATCATTCCAATCATGAGTTCAGGTGGTTCAATGTCATTATAGTGACCAACTCGGTATTGCTGTTTACAGCTATGGCAGGTCAAATCATCATCAACAGAAGAATGCCGAAATACAGAATAGCCCTTGACTCCAGCAAAAGGTTGGCGTTTACTTCAGTTCACCTGATGAGAAAAGTAACAGTCACTCATGTCGCTAGCTGGTTTTTCATTCAGCATGTGTAGCATGTTGTCGTCCATTGGAATTAATGTTTTAGATGATATTCGTGATGCCATGGTTGTGTTCGTGTTACCACTCAACTCTGCTGTCAACCCATTTCTTTTCGTGTGGATCACTGTTACACAGAAACTGCAGCAGGCACGGGAAGAAAAGGTACTGAAAGTGTTCAAGTTAAGGTTTGGTCAGTCAGAGAAAGTAGCAGCGAGTAAATGTATATAAGAAGAAAAAGCAAATGCAGACGAAAAGTAAATATGAAACAAGTAAATGTGTAAGTAGCCAGCTTACTATGATGCCAGAATGGCATTTCCTGATCGCAACACTGCCAGTACGCTGTAATCTAATACCACGAAAACCAGAACCACAATCAATTTTAGCCACATAAAGAAGTCATGACTTCGTGCAGACGTGTTTATACAAGCTTCACCTCGTCTGCGGAGCCAGAATACCCAGGGACTATCGCTAAAGAAAGTGACTAAATAGATTAGGAAATCCATGAGAAGAGAATCGTGTGGTCCACACCTAGTACGTCTGATCCACACATTAATCCAAACGGCTAGTCAGAACTTGGGAGACTAGTTTAGCATGGTCAGTGCCACAATTCTACATGTGTGTGTGTGTGTGTGTGTGTGTGTGTGTGTGTGTGTGTGTGTGTGTGTGTGTGTGTAAAGAGTGTTAAAGAGACTCAGACTCAGACTCGGCTCCAGACTCATGCATGTATCGTTAAAGGCATCAAAGAAATCATGAAAACTAAATGGAACAACGATGCTGAACGAAACAACAAGCTAGAACATATTAAATGACTTTACAAAACGTGTATGAAATACCTTTTTTTTTGCTCCCAACTGTTAGACATTCATACATATATTGGGTCACTTCAGGTCGAAAATAACGTGAAGATGGGACTACGTTGTGATCAGGTTATTAACTAATTCCTTTGAACCATGAGGACGAAATTGCGGGCTAACAATAGTAACTAAACGACATTCAAATCATCATACCTGAAACACGTATAACACACACACACACACACACACACACACACACACACACACACACACACACACACACACACACACACACACACACACACAAAACGTAGTTAATTCACCACAACTTTATGCAGTTTACATGTCCCTTCTTGTATTGGAATGGCGCAGAAACGCTCCCTTCGATTTCAAAGTTCATGTTGCACTTATTCGTAGACGACTTACAGCTGTTCTGTGTTCAGCATTTTTGCAGGCTACTGAATACGTTTTGGGGATATATGACGTCATATATATATATATATATATATATATATATATATATTTTTATTTATATTATTTTTTTTTTTTGTTTGTTTGTTTTTGGGTTTTTTTTTTTGTTTTTGTAAAATGAAAGTCTTGAAGATTCCTTTTTTGTTTACTGTTTATTGTTTACTGTTCCCTGCCTCATTTATTTCCAATTTCCTTTTTTGTGTTTTGTCAGAACTGAATATATGACTCCTGAATTTTCGTCATAATGAAATACCTACATCGCTTCGAGTTGACAGAACCTTTGTTTTCCGAGAGTTTTGAGAACGCTCTTAACAGTAGGAGATGTTTTATGAAGTTTATCCAGGCAATTTTGTGTATATCTTATAGGCTTGGGTCAGACAGCTGTCTTCCTTTGATTCGCTTATATGAACCCAAAACGATATTACTTGGCAAACAGTGGCTAAAGGGATGAGATACCTGTCCAGCAATGCCAACACAGGTAACTTCATTATTGCTCTATGTACTCCGAGCACATTTCCGCAGGACATGATATGGACGCTCTCTGGTTGATATTTAGGGAGAAAAAGACATTGAACTGGTGGAATAGTGTATGTGACAAAGGCTTGTCTTTGTTCATTGTAATGGTATTAATGGAAGTCACACCTTGCCTCCGGAAATTATCATCAGAACGACTAATACCTCAAACAAACACATTAGCACATCCATGTCTATTTCTTTCCTACAAAAGCTGTCCTCTCTGTCGACGTTCCCACTCTCCTTTCCCTAATGGGAATGGGTAATGCTAGATGAGCAGGCCATGGTTAAGTCGGAGAATGGGACCGTATTCGTGCGCTCATCTTTATAAATCAATACGGCATCAGTTACCTTTCATTTGATATCATCAGTCCCGAAGACATTCTACGACACATTTCGTTCTTTTGTTGCTTTATAAGATCCTCCCGGTATCCTCAAAAAAGTTTTTATTGGTGATAAAAAGAAAATTGGCAGTCAGTATTCTTTTAATTATTCAGCTTGTTCCAGCGTTGATGAATCTTCTTTCTTTTTCTTTTTTGTAGATACATTTTTGCTTCACAGAACAGAAAAAAAAAAAGTTTATTTGATGTGTTTTATTGTTTCTCCTTTGCAGGCGTCGATGACCACGACTTTTGCGATCACTGGGTGGTTGTATGCGTATGAAGTTGGCTGATCAGGCCAACACTCACGTTGGTAGTCTGTTGCAGTGTGGACGGAGCACACAGATGTGATCCAGTCTGAAATGTCTGAAAAGTGGTGCTTGCTCTTTTTTTTTTCCGAAACATATGTTTATCCTCTTGTACCCCCAACTCGCCTGGATTCATAGTCTTTCACTCCAGATTTGCTCATAGTGCGCCAGGTTGAGCAATCTTGCTCAGCTTCTTTCCAGGAGGCAGGAGTAATGCTACAGCAATTCAGTGAGAACTTTAGTGTGTCGTTGTAAGCGCTTATTTTCTCTTCCATAGGAACACTTGCTCTCCAGCAGCTCGCCATAGAACAATCTCTGTTCTTCCTGTCTGAGCTGAGAGCGTATTAGCATTGCATGAATCTTTTTTAACGGATCTACGGAAGCACTTCTGTGTATGTCACTTTGTCCTGCCGTTTGAAATGCAGCAGGGTTCTGAGGCATCTCATGTGGAAAGAGATCCACTGCCAGGCCTGTCGACTGCGCACCGTCCACGTTTCACAACTGCACGATATACTTTGAGCTTGGTCTGCAGACTTATTCTTCGTCTTTCCCATACCTTGTCTCGGAGTCTGCCGAAGGATGCGTTAGCCCCAGTAATCCTATGCGTAACTTCCTTGTCGATGTTGGTAGTTTATGATAACGTGCTACCAAGGTAGACAGCTTAACTGCCACTGTAAGTTTCTGTCCATTAACTGTCATGTTTGACTCTATGTAGGTAGCTGCAGGAAGTTGTTGATGCGGTATTTCAGTCTACCTCATTCTGATTGTGAGACTGAGGTGGACTTTGACAATCAGGCCCATACTGTCTTGCATGTTTGACTATGTGGCAGCATTCAATTCGCAGTCATCGGCAAAGAGAAAGTCAGAGGTAGTGTCTTCCTGAAACTTGGTTTTGGCTTGTAGCCTCATCAAGTTGAAGGGTTTTCCCTCAGTTCGGTATCTAAAGCTAGCTCCGTTATCTCCATCTCGGAAAGCATGCATCCGCATAGAACAAAGCATCATAGCGAATAGAGTGCGGGCTAGCACGCAGCCCTGCTTGACCGCATTTGAAACAGGTAATGGCTGTGAGTGCTCTCCATAATTGCACTCTTGCCTGCATACCGTCATTAAACTGTCTGACCATTGAGATGAACTTTGAGGGGCATGCAAACTTGGCAATGATCTTTCATAGCCTTTCATGGCAGACAATGTCGAATGCCTTATCTACAAATGTTGTGTAATGGATGGCAATCTGCTCCTGATATTTCTCTTGCAGTTGCCATGCGGTGAAAACTATGCCCACAGTGCTGTGATCCCTCTGAATCCGCATTGGTGCTCTCAGGTAGCAAGCCGTGCTCCAGGTGCTGATTGAGATGGTTCAATAGGATTCTGGCCAGAATGTTTCCAGCAATGGAGAGAAGTGACATGCCAAGGCGGTTATCACATATTTTCCAGTTCCCTTTCCGCTTGTAGAGGTGGATGATTGTAGTGGCTTTTGATTTTTGTGGAAGTTTCTCCTGGATCCACATGGACTGGAATAACTCAGTGAGTTTCCTGATCAGTTCAAGAGGCACATATTGCTGCAGGGATATTGTCAGCGTCAGGTGCTTTATCACTGGACAGAAGTTCCACAGCTTTCTCCGCTTCAGTTTTGTTTGGAAGATCATGATGTCAAAGTCAGTCGGCACTTGAGGCAGTCTTGTGATTAACACTTGTGCTGACGAAGTTATCGCAAGATTTGCATTCAATGTACTGTTGAGAGTGATACCACAGTAATTATTAAGTTTAT
>JADBJO010011173.1:32500-35000 GCA_016801955.1 Conus betulinus
TGTCTGCTTGTCAGAACTTGGTGACATGTCTCGAATGCCATCAAAGTGGCCATGTCCGCGGTGACAGGATCTGTCCGGCTGTTACAGACCAGTCGTTGTTTTCAATAGCTACAGATCAGCACTTTGCCGACAGTGCTGCTCCCCATGACCAGGACTCTGACAGTGACGTTGGTCATCACTGACAGTGACTGACGACACTCAAGAGAGTCTGGGTGATTGTGGTGATGATGATGATGATGATGATGATGATGGTGTTGATGATGATGATGAAGGTAAAAATACAAACAGCAAAGCTGCTACGAGTGATGGTGAAGTTAAAGCAATTACATAACAATTACGCTAGTGTCGACAAGAACGATCCCATGTTTTCACACTCCCCCTGCCATTCCCCTCAAATCTAAAGTCAAACAAACAATACAAAGAAACAAGCTACTGACGGGCAGCTTCAACGTGCTAGTCAGCGGATGCGTGCGGCTGCTCAGTCAAAGCTTGATTTTACAGGACAGCGACGATCAGCGAGTTTGACCCCAAAACGTTCGCGCGCTGAGAGTGGCGACTCCCCTCCTTCAGGTGACGTGAAGGGGGCCGCCAAACGTGACAAAAATTCTGCTACGAGCAAACCTGCGCCGACCTGAAAAATGACGATGACTGCATTTTATTGCAAGCATCGCGATTATGGCTTGCGTTTACAATTTACGTTTGTTTTCCCTGAACGTGCCGGGTTTACGCTCTAAAATCAAAAGAATAAATGTATTCACTTTTTAAAACAAAGAAATATGATGTTATTTGTCCTCAGGAGACTCATTGTACTAATACTGTGATGCAGGAATGAGAGAAAAGAATGATGGGGGGGGGGGGGGGGGTTATTTAGTGCAAAGAATTCCCGTAGTTGTGGTCAGATGATTTTGCTACGAAAAGGACAAAACGCTATATATAATATTATCTACTCCTCCGATAGAATATTAGCTATTAGTGTAATACAGCAGGCAAAAATCTTGCCAAATAAAATGTGTATGCTCCTAACCTGCCACATGAAAAGTGAAAAAATTTATGAGGAATCAAAACGTATGTTAATGTCGCAGATTTAGTTGTCTGTGGAGATTTCAACGGTGTTTTGAATAATGAACTGGATGTAGTTTCAGGAAACCCGCACGATGATAATGTTTGTTGTTCACTTTAACTTTCTGGTGAATAACTGTGATTTGTGTACGATGTCTGGAGGTTGTCTCATCTGGAAGAAAAAGAATTTACGCGGAGTAAGAGTCATCCGTTCATTGTCAGAAGGCTTGACTATATTCTAGCATATCAGAGTACATTTGAGAAAATAATAGAGAATGATATAAACTCTGTATAATCATCTGATCATAGAGGTTGTTTTAACTTGATTGAATTTAGTGATCACGAACAGGGGCCAGGATCCTGGAAGATGAACAGTTCATAACTAGAAGACACAGTTTATGTAACAGAAATGAATGGATTATTAAAAAAAAAAAAAAAAAAAAAAAAAAAAAAAAAAAAAAAAAAAAACGTTGTGGTGGCTGATCTGACAGATGAGGCAGATTTTCAGTTTTAGAATGTGAGCAAAATTGAAATGGTTTCCAATGACAGGAAAGGGAGCAGGGGAGACAATCAATGTCTCACTGCCTTCACCGAGAAAGGCAATCCCTGGCTTGATATATTTGTGTCTGTTATCAGCAGTCACTGAGACTGGAAAGCAGCAAATAAAATAATGGAGAACACGTGGAAAGAAAAAGTAATTCAGTGAAAAATGAGCAGTATTTTATACGTAATGCACTGTACATGAAAATACTTAATTTTTTTTTTTTTGTGTGTAAAAATTTAAAAAAAAAAAAAAAGAAGAGAAAAAATAAAGAAAAGAAAAGAAAAGAAAAAAAACAAGAATGCAGTAGCCGGACTTTCAAAACTAATTCTGGATCTGAACACAAATGTATGAATGCACTGCGTATTTATCATCTTAACGATTTTACTAGGCAATCAATACATGTTAAACCACTACTAGCACACAGAGACACAGACACACATAGACACAGACACACACACACACACACACACACACACACACGCACACACGCGCGCGTTCGCGCATGCACGCACGTACGTACACATACACACACGCCCGCACACGCGTGCGCCCGCACGCACACACGTACGCACGCACAAACACACATACAAGCACGCACACACATACGGACACGCACACCCACACACACACACACACACACACACAAACGCGCAAGCACGCACACGCACATACACAGACAGACAGACAGACAGACACACACACACTCTCTCTCTCTCTCTCTCTCTCTCTCTCTCTCTCTCTCTCTCTCTCTCTCTCTCTCACACACACACACACACACACACACACACACGCATACATACACGCGCGCCATTCCTAATCACACACACACACACACACACACACACACACACACACACACACGCACACAAGTGCACACAAACATACAGAGACGCACAC
>JADBJO010011173.1:37500-47500 GCA_016801955.1 Conus betulinus
AAAGGAATGATAAAGCAAAGTAGGGAGTTTGATGATCTTGTTTAAGACAACATGCACAACATTTAATCATTCTTCAAGTTTTTCATGATATACGTTTATCAGTTTAAAAAAAAAAAATCCATGAACAGCACGAAGATCTCCAGATTGTTAGGAAAAAAGACACATGTTGAAGTTGGAAGCTGAAAGAGATTTGCACACGCTTCTTTTTTCTCTTCTACGATGTTTTGTGTTATCTGTCTGCTCTTCTGTAAATTTCTTCACTGTTTCAGCAGTCCTTATAAATAGTGTTGCTTCATTTTTTTCTACCTACCTTCAATTTTAACATCTGGATTTCTGATCTGAGCTTATCCCTCTGTCTGTGTTCCTCTTTCCCCCTCTGTCTCTGTCTGATTGTCTGTCTGTCTGTCTGTCTGTCTGTCTGTCTGTCTGTCTGTCTGTCTCTCTCTCTCTCTCTCTCTCTCTCTCTCTCTCTCTCTCTCTCTCTCTCTCTCTCTGGCAGATTCTTTTTCTTTTGAAGAAATTTCTTTGAGCATTATTGCAAAAAACTAAATGATTAGCGATATGGGGAAACGCTTAGATTTCCTTCACACTTGAATTCGCTCTTAATATTCTTGGCTTGGAATTAAATTATTTTACTGCAGGATAACAGATTACCATACAAAGCATATCGATTGTAGTCGGAAGTAACTGGCAGTGGCAAGAAAAACAGAGCGACTAATGTTAGAATGAAAGTGTGTGAATATTGTTTCGAATTTGTATGCATGAAGCAAGGTGTTGTGATATGAATTTTTTATCCATGTCTTCCTAGAAAAACTCGCTGACTGCAGTTGGCATAATTCCAATTCTTATGTACATAACAGTGAAAGATTTGATTATGGGGACTGCATAGTCATATACCACGTTTATATGTCTACAAGTCAATGCAAATATCTACAATTTGTGATGAGTAAGCTCAGATTTGATGTCTCTAATCTCTCTACTCCCTACTTGCGTTATAGACAGTCATGTGATTGAAACTTGGTCTGTCTATTATGTTGAAATATAAAAGAGGGTGACGTTCATTTTGTATTGACTTGTCGGGTACTAAAGGCTTTTAGGGAGCAGTTTAAAAGAGTAATCATTGCCTGTTCAAATGAACTTGTTAATACCATCATCTGTTAAACAGTTAACTGTTCATTTACATATAAAGTATTCAAGGAACGAAGCATACATATAACATAAAGAATACCAATATCAATTTGCGACATGAATCACAAGATAAATCCCTATTCCAAGGGGCTAAGGTCTTTATGAATAAAGCATTCCAGTCGTGTCTGTCTTTCTGACACATGTAGATTTGGGACGGCATGGTGGACGTCTTGTGCGAACGAAATCGAAAATGGAGAAAATGAGTAGGTGAGCCTGTCTTCGCCTACTGGAATAATGAATTGAGAAAAAGAGGGTGGAGGTGGATACCAAGCACCCTTTATCATCGAGTCTCATACTGACGTATTCACGGGGGTAACACTCCTCCTTTAAGAATATATAGTAAAGTATCACCGACTGTACTTTTATGGAATTCCGCTTCACTCATTTGTTATCTGACCAACCCCAGTACAGTTGTCGTACTTGCAAGGCAAACATTGATCCTATAGGAAAGACGATTAGGAAAATGATGTGAGCATTAGGAACTAAAGCTGAATAATCCAACAGGGGTGTCGTTAAATGCTCATTAAAATCTACTTCATTTTTTTTTTTGAATGTTATAATGATTTCTTTGAAAATGAAATCATCATTTGAATTCGTGACGAGAGGATATTGGTCCATGCCTTAGCGAAAATAGTGAACGCCATCATTTTGTTGTTAGATTTAAATTGAAGGCATTAGAGGTAGATCATGCTTCGTCTCAGTTGGATTGTGGTCATCAGATAAACTATGTGCACTTTCCTAATGTGTCTGAGGCATGCGATTTTACTATCAATTTGATTGGCAGAATCAGAATAGGTGAATGGCTTTATTCCACACATGAACTGGCTGAAAATGACTTGTGCGGATGGGGTGGGGGTGGGTGGGGGTGGGGTGGTGGGGAGTAATCGAATATTCATTATTAAAAATATCCAGCCAAACTACGCATGCTTCTCTGGTCATTTAAGGACACAAAAAAGAACGATTAGGAATAAAGAACGGACCATTTTCACCTAATGTCAGAATCATGCAAATGCTTATTCCCTCCTTGCCTGTCGAAGAGCAGAGAATGATGGCCTGTCACACTGTGTGTGACCCCAGAGAGCTGGACACACACTATGCCGACATGTGACAGCCTCATAGCTCTGTGCACTGTTAACGTCTTGGACGAACTCAGGCACCTATATACATGTGTGTGTGTGTGTGTGTGTGTGTGTGTGTGTGTGTGTGTGTGTGTGTGTGTGTGTGTGTGTGTGTGTGTGAACACGCGTGTGCACTTGCACTGTGTGTGTGTGTGTGTGTGTGTGTGTGTGTGTGTGTGTGTGTGTGTGTGTATGCGTGCGGGTGCCTGCGTGCGTACGTGCGTGCGTGCACACGTGCGTGCGTGTGAGTGCCCGCGCGCGCTTGTGTGTGTGTGTGTGTGTGTGTGTGTGTGTGTGTGTGTGTGTGTGTGTGTGTGTGTGTGTGTGTGTGTGTGTGTGTGTGTATGCATGTGTGTGCTTATCCGCGCGCACGCGTGTTATTGGACATATTTTTCACCCTAGGAAAAGTGGACATAAAAGCGAGAAAAGAAATATTTCTTCTACCTGAAGCATGTAATCCACACACTCTGAACTATCTGTCTGTTTGCGCACAAGCAGCGCCTTCTTTCTCCAGAGAGCTGCAGGCCAAACGACACACATGAGAAATGCCTGCATTAATTCCTCTGCCCTAGAAGCGATGTTTCGCTATGTCTACCTTCGTTTGGAATTCCATCTGTGGGACACACTCCAAAGCGATCATAAAAATATGCTCAATACAGACAGGTGGTGTAGTCTGCGAGGAGAGGCTGTTGAAAAGGGAGAGCTTGAAGCGACAAGAAAATTATTATACCTATAAAACGTATGAGATGAACTCTCCTCTCCCCCTCCCGTCTCCGTCCCTCCCTCCCCCCCCTCCCCCCCCTCTCTCTCTCTCTCTCTCTCTCTCTGAGCGTGCGTATGTGCGTGCTCGCGCGCGCGCATGTGTGTGTGTGTGTGTGTGTGTGTGTGTGTGTGTGTGTGTGTGTGTGTGTGTGTGTGTGTGTGTGTGTGTGTGAACGCGAGTGTGTACGTGCACTCTGTGTGTGTGTGTGTGTGTGTGTGTGTGTGTGTGTGTGTGTGTGTGTGTGTGTGTGTGTGTGTGTGTGTGTGTGCGTGTGTGTGTGTGTGTGTGTGTGTGTGTGTGTGTGTGTGTGTGCACGTGCACTGTGTGTGTGTGTGTGTGTGTGTGTGTGTGTGTGTGTGTGTGTGTGTGTGTGTGTGTGTGTGCGTGCGTGCGTGCGTGCGTGCATGCGTGCGTGCGTGCGTGCGTGCGTGTGTGTGTGTGTGTGTGTGTGTGTGTGTGTGTGTGTGTGTGTGTGTGTGTGTGTGTGTGTGTGTGTGCGCACGAGCGCGTAATTTAACTTCAGAATCTGCCCTGTGTCCAAGTGGCATTTTTCATAAAAAAAAAAAAAAGAGCGATAGCACTAGCGAAACTTTGTCCATGTCGACTCTGGGATAAAAAATTAATCAACGAAAAGCTAGCAGTACGGTTTAAAGCAGAATAAGAATAAATGAATAGATGAATAGGAAAGAAAGGGGGAAAGAAAAAAAGAAAAATATATCAAAAAGAAGAACTACATATATTTGAACAAAGAACAACATAGTTTGAAAAGGGGTGGATAGATATGGAAGTAAAACATAGATTGATGAAGACGAAAAAAGACCGTACAGGGAAGACAGACGAGAGAATGGCTGTAACATATTCATGAGACGGATACTGAACGGTATGGCACGGTGTCTGTGGAGGGTACTGCGGGCTGGCTTTGTGGCGGTGTAGAGGTACATGCTATGTTTGAGTGTTTATGCCAAATGGGCAGAGGATCCTTTGTCCGGCAATAAGATGGGACCCCTGCATGGCATGCTCAAACTCATCACTCTGTGACTACTGAAAGCGCCAGGACTTGGACATGTTTGATGTGCTGAGGAAGGTTGAATGGCTAGTTTGGGTCGATGATGGCCAGATGTTCAGAAATGTGCGTATGAAGCGTGAAAAATATTTCATCTACAGAAATGTTATGGCCCAATTTCCCAAAGGTATGTTCAATATGACCCCCAAAGCTTATTAGATGCGTCATAACGCACACAGACTAGTCAGGACCCAGTGAAAACTGAACCTATGGATACATTTTTGTGCGGGAAGAAACACTTCCTGTAGAATAGACGGAAACAGGTCTGCAGAAAATAAAATAGGATCAAATACGACTTAAATTAACGGGAAAAAACTGACTTGGTTATCCCATAATCAGTGTATCAGCTAAGAGCTTCAGAAGTATATAGAAAAATGCCAGTACTTTGGCACTGA
Organism: Conus betulinus; assembly: GCA_016801955.1. Lineage (NCBI taxonomy): Eukaryota > Metazoa > Mollusca > Gastropoda > Neogastropoda > Conidae > Conus > Conus betulinus. The sequence continues at coordinate 42,028 of JADBJO010011173.1, forward strand.
TCACTTTGTTTCCATACAAGTGGTTTTCTATCTGGGAACGATGGAAAAGAGGAATACGGTGACTGCACTGCAGATTTTTTTTAGGGAAAGGGATTTTTTCCCTGAATAACTATACTGACTGAATTCTGACTCGGGTCACGTTAAAAGTTGAAGACGTCTTGGAACCCTCACTGTGGCTACCATGAAAGGTGATGGTCATTCCCTCAAGACAAATCCTACAGCAGTGACTGATGCTCTGAACGAACTGTCCAAGGAGAATGCAAATTATCTTCCTGACTTATCAAGCAGTCTTCATTGTGCTGCTTTTTGTATGAATGCCAGAAACATTTTTATTTTGCAATCCCGGTGCTGAAAAAATAATGGACAAAAAGTGTTCTCCAATATCTGAGAGTTCTTTAGGAGGCAGTCACCACAGTGAAAAGATTTTTTTTTTCAGAGAATAGCTCTTCATGGGGGACCTTAGTGTTGATGATGTCTGGACCAGGGTCTAAAGATGGTGTGGTGAGTGTGTCCCAGGGAAGCCACCCAAACAGTTAACAGTCTTCCCGCCAGCTGACCATCTAGTCTCCAGCCTCTCATAATATTCCATCAATCCGCCGTAGGCTGGCGTCTGTCAACAGCAGAAATAGTGTTACCCTCGTCTGCTGAGTTTGCTATAAGTCCACACCTCTTCATTCGTAGGGCAACCGTACACACAAGGAACATCACTTTCCAATCGGAAAATATTGACCAGACATAACGCGTAGTAAACCAAAGGAGTCGTCATGAGAGAGAGAGAGAGAGAGAGAGAGAGAGAGAGAGAGAGAGAGAGAGAGAGAGAGAGAGAGAGAGAGAGAGAGAGAGAGAGATGGAAAACTATATATGTTCTTGTATGTTGTGTTGCTCAGATTTTTTTCTGCTATTTGTGTCATGCAGGCTCTTTGTGTGCATGTGTATGTGTGTGTGTGTGTGTGTGTGTGTGTGTGTGTGCGTGCGTGCGTGCGTGCGTGCGTGCGTGCGTGCGTGCGTGCGTGTGCTATTTGTGTCATGCAGGCTCTGTGTGTGTGTGTGTGTGTGTGTGTTTGTGTGTGTGTGTGTGTGTGTGTGTGTGTGTGTGTGTGTGTGTGTGTGTGTGTGTGTGTGTGTGTGTGTGTGTGTGTGTGTGTGTGTGTGTGCGTGTATGTGTGTGTGCGCGTGTGTGTGCGTGTGTGCTATTTGTGTCATGCAGGCTCTCTCTGTGTGTGTGTGTGTGTGTGTGTGTGTGTGTGTGTGTGTGTGTGTGTGTGTGTGTGTGTGTGTGCGCGTGTGTGTGCGTGTATGTGTGTGTGCGCGTGTGTGTGTGTGTGTGTGTGTGTGTGTGTGTGTGTGTGTGTGTGTGTGTGTGTGTGTGTGTGTGTGCGTGTGTGTGTGTGTGTGTGTGTGTGTGTGTGTGTGTGTGTGTGTGTGTGTGTGTGTGTGATTCTTTTCAGCAGCATTGCGGTTCGCACTGTTCTCTCTGTCGTCGTAGGGGCTGTTAACCATCTAGCGTAACCTGATTGTCTGCCCTTACCTCACCGAGTCCTGTCTTGTCTCCCCTCCAACCCTTCAGTTCTGTTGCATGTTGTTTTTTTCTGTCTGTTTTTTTTCTCTCTTTTTTTCGACTTTTCACTCTTTTACGTTCTGTTCTATGTTCGTCCCTCCACTTTTCTTTTCCTCTTGGCACTTCTCGTTTAAAAACTCCCTCTAGCCCTTCCCTCTTTATACATCTGCTCAGTGATTTCTTTTCTCTCATTACAGTCATGCTCGTTGTTTTTGTTTGTTTGTTTTTATTCCTGCTGCATTCTGTTTAACAATTTTTCGTTTCACTTTCACTCACGTTTTTTTTTTTCTTCTTTCTTTTCTTTCTTTTTTTTTCTTTTCCAGAACTTTGCCTTTGGTCATTTTCTGTCTCACTCTCATGTGTTGTCACTGACTGCCTCTGTTGATATGTCATGGTTTGCTATGTCTTGTCTGTAAAGGGACAATTTCCCCACCATTCACGTTTTTCGGTGTCTTGTTTACTTACGTATTTATGTATGATTGATTTATTAGTTTTACTTATTTACTTCACTCACCATTCACGTTTTCGGTGTCTTGTTTACTTACGTATTTATGTATGATTGATTTATTAGTTTACTTACACTTCACCTTTTCATCCGTTTATATATCCATTTATCACGGCAAAGGATTCCATTTCTACTTCGGGATTTAAAAATCGGAAACAGAGTTTACAAAGACATGTACTCAACCTTTATGGTAGTCCTTCTCTGTGGTATAATAAAGACGTCCTAGCGGTGTCATTTTAGAAAACCGCAGGACTTCTTCGTATCTTTGGCTTCTTTTCATTAAAGGTCGTGATACAATAATGCTAAGGTTAACGCTCTGCCCGTCTGTCTACTGGCCCCTCTTTAATATCCAAAGTCCATTTCAATGATCACTCCGCATTTCCTTCAGGTCATTTGCTAGAACTTCAGCTGAGACAGACAAACGGGGCCTTTAATGTGTCGGAGGGGTTGATTCTTTTGGCCGGCGTCATTGTCTGCAGGAGAGCTGTCTGGCTTCAGGGTAAATAATTCCGTTGAAGACCTCACTGTTTCATTGGATACTGTCTCCAGGTCATGACTAAACTCAACTTGCTTTTGTGACCAGAGGCTCCTACAGTACAAACAGCACCATTCTTCCAAAGCGATGACAGCAAAGCACGCTTCAGATTTTTTAGTAGCTATAGGAAAAAATCGTTGATTGTTGGATACAGAAAAGTCCTCTTCCCTTAATCAATATGTCCATAGTCTTATCTTCGCAATTTAGTATCATAAGTGTCATCACCATTACATTCGTAATCTTGTCGACGTAATTGTTGTCGTCGTCGTCGTTAACGTGATTATTATCGTCATCATCATCATCGTCATCGTCTCTTCCATCACCATTTTTGTATTGCTATTATCATCATAGTTGTCTTTGTCGTAATCATCATCATTATCAGGCGCATATGTCAAGAAGCGGGATGAAAATAATGAAGGTGGATTGTATACGACGACGACAATCACGACGACAAAAATTACAGCTGTTATAGCGATGATACGTACTATACAAAATGGTAGTTTGCATACGTAATCACCTGTCTCGGTGGATGTGGTGACGGCATAATTATTAACATGCGTTCAATGTTTTAAAAAATCATGCTGCATCTGACTTGGGTTATAAAGGGGAAACAACTCGCCACTGTTTATTGTTCATTTCGTATGGCCGTATGTTTTTTTTTCTTGTTACAGTCAGCTTAGAATTAGTAGAAACATACTTTGTTCTTTAAAAACTTTTTTTTTCAATAATTTTCTAATCTTTTTACTAGCTTTAGAAAACACTGGTGGGGATAAACGGAATACGTTTTGATTCTTGTGATAACAAATGACAAAGTGAGCTTCTGGAATAAATGCTTGAAAGATATAATAGCAAATTATCAAGGGAAATAAATGTGGTGATATTCTAAACAGAGAAAAATTATTTTTCTCTCTTAAAAGAGTTCATTACATTCATTGAATTATCTCAGAGTGCATCGAGGCGGTTTTTTTTTCTTTCTTTTTGTTTTTGTTTTTTGTTTTTTTTTGTTGTTGTTTTTTTTTTGGGGGGGACAATGTCGAACTGTTTGATTTGTTGTATGATACGTAGGTGCTAGATGTTTCGTGGAACTGGTTTATGAGTTCTGAGGACTGGCTTACACGTTCTTTAGGACTGGAACCCGTTTTGGTATGCTCCGGAGAAAGCCAGAATCAAGAAATCCTCGTGTCTGACCAGTGAGATGACCGCTCCACTGCAGACACATCCTATCTCTCTACCGGCTCCACTCTGAGGCACACTGAGTCAGGCTTCCAAGCCTGTGTGAACGTGACAACAGCACGTGTGCTAGCATGTTGTATATAATCCGTAGTGTTTGCCACCAATGGTGAGTGAGTTACAGAGGACACCGTTCAAGTAATACCGTGGCATCAACTACCGGCCATAAGAAATGATGGACGTTGTAGTTCTGTCCTTGTGAAGCACCTGTCGTAATGATGGAAACACTTTCAGTGAATATTTGCAACGCCGGTAGTAAGACAAACTTTCTTGCTTGCTTCGAGGGAGTTTACGTTGGTGCCTTTGATAGGACAGGACCCTGAAGTTTGTTTGACTGAGCCAATCAATTGTATTGATTTTGTGCGAACATTTCATTTAGGTTCTTCCAGGCATGTTGAGTGAGGGGCAGTAACTGCTGAGATCAAACCAGTCGATATTGAAAAAAAAAAAAAGAAAAAAAAAAAAAAAAAAAAAAAAAATATATATATATATATATATATATATATATATATATATATATATATATAGAGAGAGAGAGAGAGAGAGAGAGAGAGAGAGAGAGAGAGAGAGGCTTGAAGACAGTTTTTACCCAGAACATGACTAAAATAACAGCATCAGCCCAGTCCCAGTAGTCATCTATCTCTGCCTTTCTCTGTCTCTGTTTTTCTACGTCTCTGTCTGTCTGTCTCTGTCTCTGTCTGTCTGTCTGTCTGTCTGTCTGTCTGTCTGTCTGTCTGTCTGTCTGTCTGTCTCTCTCTCTCTCTCTCTCTCTCTCTCTCTCTCTCTCTCTCTCTCTCTCTCTCTCTCTCTCTCTCTCCCTCCCTCTCTCTCTCTCTGTCGTTTGCGTGGGTACGAATGTAGGTGAAAGAGTAATTAATGTGCACCCACGATTTTCCCGGGAAAAAAAAAAGAAGATAAACTCAAGTGTGACTACATGGTGTGACAGCGAGCTAAGCTAAAAGAGTATTCAGCTGTTTAAACGGATATGGCAGAGTGAAGTTGGAGCGTCAGTGATAACAGCTACACGTGGTTTATTCTTTTGGTTGACAGAGTAGAGAGAAAGGAGTGACAGTGTTCGTAGTAACACCAAACCGTGTTCTGTTCTTCAAGTTGACACAGTGATGAGAAATGACCATGTTCGCAATAAGAACGATGTTTGCAATAACACCAATATTCTAGGTTTTGTTGTTGTTGTTTTTCCCCTTCTTTTTTTTTCCTTTTGTTTTCTGTTTCGTTATGTTGCAGACTGACACCATGGAGAGCCATCATCGCCCTGAAACATGGCCACTCAGGCCTGCCTTTTTTCTTCGCCATCTGTTTCCATGAGGAACATTCCTTGTGCCAAGATCGATAACTTCGCCAAACACTTCTGCTGGATTGTGTCCCTTAGGGGGATTTCAGACGGAGGTAAAACACAGAGCGAATTTGTTTTCCGGACAGACGAGCGAGTGCATCAATTCCGTCTAGTGTCTGTTTTTTGCCTGCAGGCTGCTTGACAAACGAAAACATCTGTGGACTGAGCCGACTGCCTCTGAATCGATTCACCAGATGAAACGGAACGTTTGATCTTCAAATGCACTAAACTTCCTAGCATGTTTCATTGTATTATTTTTCGTTCTGATTCGTCACGACTGTGCCAGCGTGT
>JADBJO010011173.1:52500-66761 GCA_016801955.1 Conus betulinus
ATATATATATATATATATATATATATATATATATATATATATATATATATATATATATATATATGTGTGTGTGTGTGTGTGTGTGTGTGTGTACAAATCATCAATAGGGGGACTTTTTGTCCCCCTATCAGCCGAAAATTAAGAACTTGGTTGTTGTTAAGGCGTCCACTTTCCGGTCGCCTTATTGTTTTGCCCTTTTTCGGCTGTACAATTGGGCTATCGTGAACACACACCCCTGTAAAAAGTTCAATCTTGGTGTCGGGAGGCGTAAAACGTGTCAGATCCATGTGATCATTGATTGTTTAGGAGCATTTCAAGGGAAAAGCTTTTTGTCGATAGGGAGACTGCATGATTTAGGGTGATTATGGAGACAAGGCTTTTATTCAGAATAATATTTTATCCAAGATGGTTGTTATTGTGAGATTTTTTTTTCTTTAATCAATTATCAAGATGATTAAAATCCTGTTAATTCCTTCTTTCTTACCCTCATTGTTTTCCAGATTTTTGAAGTGAGGTGCACATATAGAGTTCGAATCTATTTTTAGAATTCTAATCTGGTCTCAGTCGACAATTTGGAGAAAGCTTGCTGCCCAGTGCGAAACTTCACACGCGATCCACCGGCTGGCTGAGGTAAGTCATTCCTTGCAATCCATTTGCTGTAAACTAAAATGAAATGTTGTTCGATAGCGTAAAGTGAGTTGACTGGATACTTCTCAAGTAATCCGAGAAATAATTAATTGATGGCTATGCCTAGCAGTACACTGTACTGACAGCTACGGAAGACTGAAGTGACATGAAGACCAAACAAATGGCTATCATTTTAGTATTTTTAACTCACCCGGTCGTTTAGATCAAAGAAGTATCAAGAAAACACGCAGTACTGACTGTTTTTTTTGTTTTTTTTTTTTTTTTTTATAAATTAACGCGACAATGAATGATAAATCAATATCCAATTCTGCGACAGTTATCTTTATATCATTCAGTTTCTCATTTAGTAGTAGTAGTAGGGACCGGCTTTTTTTGACCTGAGGCCTTACGGCCTATTTCGTCCCTTCATTATTTTTCAATTTTATTTCGGTAAGGTTGCATATTCAATCCACACTAAAGAAAAGATCTTTCAATTTAGAGTCTTCATCTAGGAGTTTTTTTCTTTAAGCTGTTGATGTCAGGTGCATATTTGGCATTAGTAGACAGTGCATTCCAATAATTAGCAATTCTGAAAGCAAAACAAGACATTCTTTTGTTAGTATGGTAATGTCTCATGTGTGTCGAGATCAGAAGTTGCTTTTTTTTTTTTTTTTTTTTTTTTTTTTTGGGGGGGGGGTGGGGGGGGTGGGGGGTTTATCCTGCTTGATGGTCTAAACCAGTCTTCATTCAGACTCAGATATGCCATCATGATGTGTCTTCTTCTTCTACCCTGGCTGAAAGACACAGGGTAATCTAAACAGGCCAAGCATTTGGAATAGTAATGTACAAATGCACCAGCAGGGATAAGAACATTAAGTGTGTAACTCCTGCCTTGTTTTGTAGACTACAACAGTCAGGTTTTAATGACTTTGGATGGTGATGATGCTATGTGTGGAGATTGTCATGGCTGAAGTGACAAAATAGTTCAGTTTGACTGTGGTCACTTAACACAAGAAAGGAACAAAAGAACCCCTGCATGATGTGTAAAGCATCATAGCATTTTGATGTAGCCTCAGTGCTTCAGCCTATGTATTTTCTTTTACACAGCCTTCAGCCGGGGTGGAATCATTATGGGTGTAATCATGGTTATTCAATCCAGATCTAATCTAGGAGGTCTGTTTTTCTGGTTGTCATTGAGACTATCTCCAAATCTTTGCTTAACAACAGCATGGGCCTAAAAAGAACTTGAGTGTGACTCTTTACTCCTTAATTACCAGAATTAAATGATAAAATACAAATTTAGCTGTCCCCTCATTTTGTTTCTTTTTGTTGTTGTAAACTTTCTTCAACAAGCAACAGTTTTTCATTCAAGGCAAGGGTTAGTAGAGCTAGTGCCATAAGACAGAAAGAAACACACCCTGGGAGAAAGAGACAGAGAGAATGTGTGTGTGTGTGTGTGTGTGTGTGTGTGTGTGTGTGTGTGTGTGTGTGTGTGTGTGTGTGTGTGTGTGTGTGTGTGTGTGTGTGTGTGTGTGTGTGTGTGTGTGTGTGTGTGTGTGTGTGTGTGTGTGTGTGCGTGTGTGTGTGTGTTACATTCTGGGTGCAGTGGTACCCACCTTTGTGTGTATAATGATGATATTTTTCCTATTTTAACCAGTAATATCCACTTGTCATTTACCAGCATTATTATTTATGTGTAACAAGGGTTCTAAGAAAAGGTAACGTTGCTTGGGTTTTTTTAATTTAAAAAAAAGAAACAATATGAAAGGAAGATGAGGTAAGATTTGAAATTATAGTGTTAAAGGGAGATGAAATTTTAAATCAGAGCCTCATCAGAACTGTCACACTGGTATCTTACTATGTGTAGGGTATGAGAGGAAGTTCAGCTAAAAACTCAAAAGACAAGAATCAGAAGATTTGGAACTGGGAGCACAGAAAGTTTTGAATTAAGGAATTAAATGAAGAGCATCAAGTTTAAAGGAATAAAAGTTGTAATTGGATGCAAAGTTCCCCCAAAGCCCAAGTGTGGCTATCTATGTGGTGGGGTAATGGAAAATGATCACATGCTTTAAAGTTCTTATCCCTAGAAGGTGTAATTGTACCATAGTGTTCAAGCGTTTCAGCTTTTAGGATGAATCCTGGAGTTTTCAAGCAAGGGTACAAAGAAAGAAGGAAGATGATTAGCATAATAATGAAAGATTTGAACAGAAACTGGTCAGCTGCTTTGGGCACCATGTAAGGTATGTGTAAAGTTTCGAGTCATGCACGACCGTTAAGTGCCCCGAGAATAAACAGATACACCAGAACCTAGCATGATACATCTAATGTTTAATGGAGTCATGCACGAGTGTTAGGGCCTTTGCACACTAGCAGTTGTTTCTCAGAGCAACAGCTTGACACAGCACATACTGTAGCATGACAGTGGTATTCTCACACACGCTCTTGATGCCACTGCACCCAGAATGTAACACACACACACACACACACACACACACACACACACACACACACACACACACACACGCACACACATATTGTCCCAGCCCTTTTCCTTCATTGCTGCGATGTACAAGCAGGATTCTTTTGCTTTCTCCCTATCATGGTACACAGGGAGGTTGAAGTTGTACAGATTTTCCTGCTCTTCATAAAGAATGATCAGACGCTTTACTTCTTTATCGAGTAGGTCCGCCATTTTTTTTTCTTCAGTCAAGAAATACAGTCCTTCCCTCTGTTCTAATTGGTTAGGTTCACGATCTCTGCCATCTTGGGCATCAAAATTAGAGCCAGTGCTATTCTCTAGCAACAACAACAAAAAATCACGTAGGTACGCGTAAAAAAATCCTGCTGCGCTGCAAAGCTTTTACACTCAGTGGTGCATCAAACTGCGCCTTGCAGCAAAAAAAAATCACTGTGAAATCGAGATCTTGAGGCTAGTGTGCGATGCCCCTAAGCGCCCCTAGAATAGCCAGGGACACCTGGGCCCCACAAGATGCATGTGTGTTGTATGTCTGGGTTATCTTTGACTTTAAAGAGTTCCACATGATCCATGATGGGGGCTAGTCGGGTGGGGGGGGGGGGGGGGGGGCTGTATGTTCTCGTTAACATGGCAAACTTTTTTCTCGAGTGAAAGTAGCAAAACTTCACTCAACTCTCATAAAAGGTTATTTTCACAGAAATATTGTTGGCTTCTCTTTAATAGGCTGACAGCAGCCACTCATGGCTACATACTTTGAACAATCTTTTGATGATTGCATTGTATCTTAATTTCCAGTCATACCCACCCTGGGAGTTGGAGTTTGAAATCATGGACATGATGGAGTCAGGAAACAGTTCAGACCCTGCTGATTCCGAGTATATACCAGACTCAACATCAGAATCAGATTCATCTGGTAAGTTATTGAATCAAAATAATTATTTTAAAATATTTAAAAATAGTTGTGGCTATGGTATCATCGCCAATTAAAAATTGGGTTGGTAATTCAGGCCTCAGCTTTTTTTCCAACTCGAACAACTCAGTTGACATCGTTGGACCATCTCGGCAAATTATGATTTTCTGACAAGGAAAAACTTTTTCTTAAGTCAGCATGGATGTCTTGGAAACATGTATGAATATGAAAAATGGCTTAAACATACTGACCAGGGGTTAAAATTGTTAAAGATACCATACAGTGGTACCCCTCTGATAAGACTCTCAAGTAAGACTTTTCCTCTAATGAGACCAAATTTTCATTTTTTCAAACCTTCTTAACTGTACTATTTTTGGTCCTCTTAATAAGACCATCCTTCAGCTAAGACCTTTTTTCACCGCACATTTAAGGTCTTATTTGAGGGGAACCACTGTACTGGCAACACAAAGTTGCTTAGTGTGTTTGAGTATGTCCCTTGAAAATCATTTCGGAATGATTCACCTTTTTGTCTTTTTTTTCTCTTTTTTTTTTTTTTTTTTTTTTGACGAGGCAAAAAAGAAAAATCGTAGGGTCATCGGAAAAAGAAAAAAAAAAAAAAAGGGTTGGTCGGGATTCCGTAACCGCAATTTTTTTTTTTTCCTGATGAGAATAAAATTAATAATGCACATAAGGCAGGCCCATAACAATTAAAAAAAAAAACCATTATATGGTGTACATGTGCATGATTAAAACACAGTCTGACAGATGATCATTGGTCTACTTCCCTGCAACCCTTACTTATTCACGGCTAAGCATTGTGCCATATGATGTTTAAGTTGGTGGAGGGGATATAATGACATTCCTTTCCGAAAATTTCTTTTCTTTTTCACAGTCTGACAGACATGAACAGATAGCATTTATTCTACATAATGGTATTCATGATTAATCTAAGCTAGCCACAAAAGGTTAGGGAACACTTGCAAAACACACATGCTTTAGTTACTTAGAGCTAGCTTTGCTTTGCGTCTGAAAGTGAAACCCAAAACTTGGCAGATGTTTACATAATAGTTTTGGCCTTTTTATTGTAATAAAACATTGCAATCTCTTTCAAGCGAATGGACACATTTTCATAGGCACGAAATAAAGATACAAATGTATATGGATGTAAGACTGGAACATCAGAAAACTTCCCAAGACAGGATTTGCACAAACTGGGACGTAAAATGTGTTAACCTGGAAGTACTGGCAGTTGTAACATATCCCCCAAAAGTCATTTTTTAAACTAAATTTTAGGGAAAGATTTTTATCATTATTATAGTGTAATCTGTCATTCATGGACTATGGCTGCACAGTAACATATGTATGAAAGGGTTGAGTAATCCCTATATTTTGTGTGGTTAGTGAATACTGCTGACTATGATAAAATTTACAGTGCAACATAAGATTGAGTATGAGTATGCACATACGCACGCACGCGTATGCTGTGATGAAATTTACAGTGCAAAATATGATTGAGTCTGCACACACGCACGCACGCGCGCATGCCTGGCACTCCCACAAAAACATCTTTCTACCCGCTCCCCTCTGCCCGCTCTCACCCTACTCTTTCTCTCAGTCGGTGTTTTCAGTTGCAATTGTTCAAAGGCAGCCCTGTATATTCAGTGTTGGGCTGCACTATTGTATTTCAACATTAAGCTCTGCACTGCATTATTTAGCCTTGGCATTGTATATTTGCATTTGGGTGATGGGCAACACTTAAAGAATGAGAGAGAGAGAGAGAGCAGAACAGCAGTCAGTGAATTAAAGAATACTCATTTTATACGCTTACTTTCCCCCTCTGTGACTAATGAACTAAATTAGGAAACACAACCCACCCTCACCTCTCTTCAGCTATGGATAAACAACTACATTCTGAGTTATATTCTGTTTGTTTTTGGTCTGACTGTGTAGTCTCTTGGATTAGACGATACATTATGATATGAAAAAACAACACATTTATCCCATATTCATGATATTGGATGGCATGCTTCTGGCCGCAAACGTTCTCTCAAGGTGAGAGCAACCAAATTTCACGTATTCATCTTTGTGACTTTAGAAATAGAAAAAAAAGAAGAAATACAATGTATGAAATGTACAACATGTGTATGTGTTAAGTGGAGAGTGCAAGATGCAAGATTTATATTGGGGGATTTAACATATTATACCCACCCCTTTACCAAACTTAAATGCATCCCGTATACAATTAAATAAATTTGATTTCAGTCTCTGACTTTTTTGTGTTATTCCCTTGCTAAAAGACTTTAGAGGTCATTCCAAATACTGAAGCACTTGAACACTAGTACAAATGAACCAACTAGATGTGTCTTGTTCTGACATTTGCCTTAAGCCCAGGCAATTTTGCATTGTCTAAAATCGGGCAGTTTTGCAGTTGCAGAGTCTTCATCCATGGATGTACTGTCTCCCTCAAGTCCTGTGCCAGAGTCTTCATCCATGGCTGTTCTGACCCCCTCAAGTCCTGTGCCAGAGTCTTCATCCATGGATGTACTGTCTCCCTCAAGTCCTGTGCCAGAGTCTTCATCCATGGCTGTTCTGTTTCCCCTCAAGTCCTGTGCCAGAGTCTTCAACTACCGCTCAAAGTACCCTAGAGACTCTACTGCCTCGTCTCTGTGCTGGGCAGCTCAAGCCCTGCTACATCCAAGTATAAAAAAACCTTTTGCGACGAACCATGTGTGTTTTTTGTGCAATTCATCAGTCCAAGTTAGTCCAAAAAACGGCACATGCTGCGTATTCATAAAAATGAAGAGAGAGTGTAAAAGCAGCTTTAGCTTTGCCAACTGCAGAGCAAAACACTGGTATACATGTTTTGTTGATATCTGAAGTGTGCCCCATGTGGCCGGTAGAAGGACTTTCTCTGATGTTTGGTATATCAAGAAGTGCATAGAAAGTTGATGTCCTGTGCCTAAACTTGTCTGCAATGAGAAGTTCAGGTTTTTCCAACTGGTCACACCCATCGAGGACGTGACTTCTCTGAGACAATTCCACCCAATGGCGTGATCCAACGAGGCACCAGTGTTTGGGAAGAGAAAGACATTGTGTGCATGAACGTTTCCATTGGGTCTTTCTGACACAAGTCTTCGCAGAGGCTCCACTGTGTCACCTGGAACAAGAACTGGCAAAAGGCGCTTGCTAACTTTGCCTGCCATGTATGCTAGATGAGATCTCGAAAGAAGATCTTGTTCAAGAGGATCAGAGACTGACTGCACCCTGTTAGGATCAACCCCAACTCTCTTTTTCAGCTTCTTCCCATTCTGATAAAGTCATCCTAGCTGGTCCCCCCACCCCGTCTAGCATTGAACATTGTGAGGCGACTTACAATCAGGTTTCTCATCCTGACAAACTCATGGGGTTCCCCAAAGTCTATACTTATCCTCAAGTAGTTTTCTGCATTTCCGTCACAAGGTGATCAAGTAACTTCTTGATGTCCTGTTCAAGTGGCATTGCCTCTGGCTTCTCAAAACACCTCGTCTCTGTTCGCATTCAATTTGAGCAGAATAGAAAATGAAAAAGGTTGAGAAGTTAATGTTCAGAACATCATAGAAGCCAAGTCTTCATGGTTTTGATTTGAATTTGAGTTTTTTTTTTTCAATACATAGCCAATTGCTACCTTCAAACCAGACTTCTGCCCTCCTGACTCTTCTTTTCTTTGTCATGTCTTGAATAGCGGTCTGTCAAGAAATCAAAGTTTTCCCTCTTTTACAATGTCCTCACCTGTCATTTCTGCAGATGACAACCTACTCACTGTCAAAATCAGATTTCCTAGAAGTCGCATCTCAGACATGATCACCTTTTTCTCTTTCTTAACTGACCTTCATCCAGAGTTTTTCTCCAAATAGTAACACAACTTTGTCTTTTTCTTTTAAAGATGGCCACAATCATCCTCTCGAAATTTACTAAAAACCTGTTTTTTGAAGTCCTCTGAAATCCCAGTTGTGTTGCTTGTACTGAAATCAACAGTAGTTGATTCAATACCGAAAGTATGGTTACACTGCTTTCTATATGCTTTGTGGATTTGTTTCTTACTGTAAAACCCCCTGCAGGCACTGCACATCACTGTTCTGGAAGAGCCTTGCTTTTCTCTTTCTAATGAGCTTCTGATTTTCCACTCTTTTTGCATTATGAGCCATATTAACTCTGAATATGCCTTCTTTACCTTCTGATTGCACTGTTATTGGATATTATCATGTCATATTTCAACAAATTGTAAGTATTTTATGTGTTTAAGCTCAACATAGTGTCTTGACCTTAGATAAAAAATAAAAAGTTTCCTGTCTTAGTATTACATAATAAGCATGCTTTCTATATTATACTGGCAACAGATTAGCTTGCTTCATAATTTTTCATGATCAAATAAACTTTCGTAACTCAGTCTGTTACCAGCAGTTAGCATGGGATGTGATTAGACACATTAAATGTTTCTCTATGTGTTTGACTTCTTGCTGTAACTTTCACATATCCAAATCATTCACCTATTATTATTTTTCGTTTCATTTTCTCTGTTGCAAATTGAAAGGTAGGCCAAAATTTTAGGAAACGTTTTTTCAAACTTTCGTCTATTATGCTGGCTTCTGCACTTTATGTTTGTTTGTTTTTGTTTTTTTCTTTGAGTGAGAGAGAAACAAAAAGCTCTTAAGTTCGTTAACCTTAAACTGTCTGTGTGTGTGTGTGTGTTGTGTGTGTGTGTGTGTGCCCTGTGTGTGTGTGTGTCGTGTGTGTGTGTGTGGTGGTGTGTTTTGTACGACGTTGTGTGTGTGTGTGTGCGTGCTGTGTGTGTGTAGTGTTGTAGTGTGTGTGTGTGTTTGAAACATTTTGTAATATTACTTAGTTGAAAAAGTGCACAGAAGGGAGCAGAATTTAATCTTCGATTTTTTTTAAAGTTTGCCCTAAATGAAACACCACTTAGCCGTATTAAATAAGAAAATATTGTACGAATGATGCAGGGAAGTAAAGTGAATCTATCCTCATTAAATTTGCACGAATTTTCTGGATTTGAAAAATCAATTTTGGCAAATCCCAAGTGTGTGTGTTGGGGGGTTAGAAAAGACACTGCCAATTATATAGATGAGGATCCAAAAAAAATTGCTCTGGATCTGGCACTTTGAACAATTCTTGGCATTAGAAATTTTCCTGAACAATAATGTATGGTAATTGTACAACATTAATTCATGCGTAATTTGTTTCTTAATCATAGTTAGGTCGTAGGAGAGGGAAAATTGGTTGCCCTATACCCTATTGTATGCCTTAGCTTCCTTTTGTGATGTGTGAGCCACCGTACATGCATGGAAGCCCTATAGCCATGATTTCTCGTTTTCTCGTGTTTTTTTACAAACTGTCAGACCGGGACTGTTTTATATACTTTGGTAAAGGAATTTGAGTGCTTACAATGTGTAATGATGTCCCTCTCCTGTCCCAATGACCCATGCCACATTAGATTCGCAAACCACAGCACTGAATACAACAAAAAAGCACATCAAATACTCGCCACCTTCTCCCGACCTAACTAGTGCTAAATATCTATTATGTATCGCTGACGAAATCCACATGCCTGGCTCTCAAAGTGCTGGTCCAATGAATGTTGGAAATCAGAGTTACCACTCAATAACTACACTATACAACCCTTACTTTCATTGTTATTCCTTTTAATCTGATATTGC
The DNA here is from genome assembly GCA_016801955.1 of Conus betulinus. Lineage (NCBI taxonomy): Eukaryota > Metazoa > Mollusca > Gastropoda > Neogastropoda > Conidae > Conus > Conus betulinus. The sequence continues at coordinate 62,225 of JADBJO010011173.1, forward strand.
ATTACTTGGGCATTTGCGTATGGGTAGGGTGTGAAAAACAAAAAATTGTCAATACAAACAGGAATATGTGAATTTCACGTGTAGGAGAAAAGAACGCGGCCTTGTTGAGTCTGTGACATCTAACAGGTGCTGCTAATTTGTCCCGCAGTTGTACCTTTGCATACACTGTACCACAAAGGATGTATTGATGAATGAGAAGGAGAGTTCAGGCCGGCAAAGGTATGAAGACACGGAATGATGATTATCTTCAAATTACATTTGCTGTGTGGGACAGAGATTCAGGAAAGGTTATTGAATGAGATTGACCATGCGCTTGTGAACATGAATTATGATTGAGCAAAAGCGCTGAACGTGGATAATGGTTGAGTACACGTGTGTGAACATGATAGTTTGGGCAAGTCTTCCTCTGTGTGCGCATTCACACCACTGGCCGAGACGTGATTGCTCCTCTATATTATTTTGCTTCTTTGGAATAGATCATAGATCCATACCATTCACATACTGTTATTTTCAATGTCATTCCAACCAGTTGAAAACTAGGCCAAAGTTGAACTGACCAGTGTTTTGTCAATTTTACTCTGTGTTGGCTCTTTATGCTCTTTGATAGAGAGAGGGGGGAGGGGGGAAGATGGAGGGGTGGGGGTGTGAAGAGAAAAAAGAAGAGGAGAAAGAGGAGTATGCATATATGTGCATTTGAGATGTTGATGAGGAAAAAAACTTTTCCAAAGAAACTTTCTCTCATAGGATCATGTTGCCTTCCATTATGTGCTACAACTTGATGTATGGACTAGAATGCATGCTCACATTTTCCTATGTCAATTTGAAACAAGTTCTATTTTTGTTGTTGGTTTTATGGGTTTTTCATGTTCACTTAAACTGACTGCTTCCAAAAAAAAAAATGTGTTCTATAAAGATATGATTTCAAAGACTGAAATTGAAATGGTTTCTCTTCTTTTTCCTGGGGTTTTTTTTGTAACTTTTTTGCTGTTTGTTTAGTGTATACTTTTTTCTGATCCTCCATGTGTTTTTGTTCATTACAAACACAAAAATATACAGTTAATAAAACATAGTATCGCTGTCTTTAGACCTATGTGGTTGTTTTTTATGTGCTTTGCCACCCTCTTCCTACTCTCTCTCTCCTACTTTCTTTCTCTGTCTGACTTTTTGTCTCCTGTGACAGACGTTCCTCATTCCATTGCTCTATCCCAGCCTCTGGCTCTCTCTCTTTCTTCTGCCTCGCTCTCTCTCTCTCTCATCTTCTCTCTCTCTCTCCTTCCGCATGATTGACTACCCTCATTCCCTACTTGCTCTGCCCCCCCTCTCTCACTCTCTCTCTCTTGGTCTTATTTATCCTGTTTCTGGACTCTATCTCTCTCTCGTCTCTCTCTCGGCTCTCTCCCTCTCTCTCTCTCTCTCTCTCTATTGTTTTCTTACTCTACTGAAAATGAAATCTTTTATTCATGAAAGTATTCATACCTACAAATTGAGAAGAACAGCACTAACAATCTGGCCCAATCATGGTCAATATCTGCATATAAGATGAACTTAAAAACAAAATTGAAACAGTTGGTTGTAATCAATACAGAAAATGTATTAAAAAGATGTTCATATGCAAATTGCAGTTTAAAAAAATAACACAGTCTTCTTCTTGTAAACAACTCACTTCTTAAAGACAAAATTTAGCTGACAAAGATAGAAAAAAAATCTTAAGGCATCTCTGGAAAGTGTTTTCAGATTACCCACAACCCTGTGTGGCTAAAGTGTACCTTTAAAGACTGGTGAAGTACATGAGCTTTTACCAGAAACATCGTGATCATCAAACAGAACAATCTCTACAAAGAAAGATACTCAAAATGCCAGGGTTTTATAAAAAAAATTATACTGTTTTATCCATGATCCCTCCTTGGCTGTGTTGTTTCATGTACCATTAGGGGGACCGCCCAATTTTCAAGAGAGGGAGACTGTTAGTTTGAGTGTGAGCGTCATTTTACGTTTATTTAAATGGCCTCATTGGTATTTGGTACATTCTGGTCACAGACAAATCTCTGTAAAATTTGAGCCATTCTACTCTGAGAGCGCATCATCGCAAGGGCAGGGCCTACCCATTTATTAACTTGGGAGGCGGGGGGAAGGGGGGGGGGGCATGAAAACTTTAGCTATGAATTTGGGAGCATTGCAGCGGCTTTTCCTCCCTACTCTTACAAACTTTAAACTGCCTTGGAATTGTTAATGTGCGTAAAGCGCAGGGGTTAGACTGTTTTATAGTTCCCTTAAAGGATGCGACGCTTATTTCCATTTTCCAGTTAGTAAGGTATGGTAATGTTGCTTATAGCCAAGCTGACTGCATAGGGCCATATCAGGGCTGTCACCACGTTAAAATCAACTCACAAGTCATTCATTCACACAACATCTACTAAAAACCCCTGCAAAATTTTGTTAAAGAAAACTTTCGACTATAAAATCTCAGATCTGATGAAAAATATTAATCTCTTTCAGAATTTCAAGATCGCATAAGGGGGAACATCTCTCAACAAGGTTTTCACGGAATCTGCTGTAAAATGTTTGTGTCACATCATGCAAGTCCCAACACTCTGAAAGAATATGTTTCAATGTGAGTGGTACATGACATGGAATGCACCATGGAGCTCTTTCACTCTTTAAAAGGTATTGAATGAGTAAAATACGAAAGGCCGGTGTATAAACGGCATATACACTGTTTTCTTCTTTGCGACAACCTGAGGTGGATGAAAGGAACAATTTTTGGGTTTGGACGGATCTGAAAGAGTTTGTTATCCATCTGTGTATTCCAGTCCTCCTGCCAGGGGTATCTGACATAATCATCAACTTTTCATTTTTGATCTGTATAGGGATAGATATGTTATAAAGTTTCCCTGTAGTGGCATTCTTGGCCAAAAACGATCAGCCATTTCATTCCCCAGATACCAACGTGACCAGGAACCCAAGCCAGAGCGATGTTGTGACCATCCGCTTTCAGCGTGGTAAAAAGTTTTTTAAAAATGTAAAAGTTCGGGATGCTGGAGGTTACGGCCAGCTATCGCCTCCAAAGCTGACAGCGTATCAGATAAAACCAGAAAGTCCTCTGTAGATTGGGAGATTATCTTCATTGCTAAAACCAGAGCTGTAAGTTCAGCAGAGTAAACAGAGGCATTTGAAGGAATATGTTCTAACAATATTTGAGAAGGAGCACCAGGGCAATAGGCTGCAGAGGCCACTCCATCTTCAGACTTGGAACTGTAAATGAAAATTTTCTGACAGGATGGGAATTTTGAACAGAGATTGGCAAACAATGCCTTGTATGCCAAAGAGTGGTAGATTCTTTGCGAAAAGCTGCAAGGTCAAAATGAATTTCTGGTGTCTTCAAATCCTCATGCAACATGAACTGAAGAGTAAATGACTTAAACCATTGTCTCCTGGATCCCTTCTACCGTGTAGGCTGACTATTCTCACCTGCATACATACATTTATTCTCTATTCATTTTGTTACAAGATGGTCTCCCCAATGTTTGTTTATACAAGACATTAGACGGTCTCCTTATACAGATATTTACGGTGGTCACCCTAATCAACGTGATTTACTTAGTAAACAATAAGGCGACCGGCTAGGTTTGCTATATCTGTCAAAACTGGAAATACAGCAACAGCCATTAACGATGTAAAAGACTGCTTTGAACAAATCATTTCAACAATAACTTTTATCCCTCTCTGATGATTTGTAAAGGACATAGCCCTGGGTGCCCTAACCACCTAAACCACATGGTCCCCTTATTGATGGATCCTTCCTTATCTTATCTTATATATACATTGTGATGTGTGTGTGTGTGTGCGTGTGGACACATGATTTAACATTAGAATTTAGGGTTCAGGGTTGTTAATTAACCTGATTACTGGAGAAATCATCCCTTGCACTATTGTTGCTCTCATACTGATTACAAATCATCCCTGATCTTGTTTACCTTACGACACTTTTGGATCAACAGACAGCTTCAACACATCTGCAGTCTGTACACATGGTTTTCCCGTGTAGTTTCAACTCCAGGCAAACAGCACTCATTTCCGCCACGTTGCTGTGCAGTGCAATGTCCGCAATCCATTGACCAGTCAATACCTTGAAACTAGCTAGGTTATGATCAATCAGAATGTTACATTGACATCAAATCAACATGGGATTCAAACCATTTCATAAAATGATCCTCCCTGGACTGCCTCCACTTTTCTGCGCAGTGTGTTGAATGTATATAAGAAAGGATTCACTGCAGAGTTTAAGGGTAGCACAAAATCGCCAAGGCCACGTTTACTTCACTGGGATGGGTATGTCATTGAACGCCAAAATCCCACATATTCCAGTCGGAAACCAGCACATGAAATTTGTGATTGCTATACTGACCAATCGCCGAGCTATGGTCTATCACGTGACATTTTTGTTGTGTTCGTTTTTAAAAGAATTGGTTGTATAGTCCAGTAAATAAAAAGCTCTGACCAGCGGAAACGCAACAAAAACAGAATAAAATTAAAGACA
>JADBJO010011174.1:0-2500 GCA_016801955.1 Conus betulinus
CTTTGATTATGTACGAGACATGGGCCGCCAAAAGTAGCATCTGAAGTATTTGGGGGCGCGATTCAATGACAAACCTGCAGCCGTTACAACAACATTGACGGCAAGACGGAAGTTGAATGAAAAAGAGAAGAAAAGAAAACCTAGAGTCTCTCTCTCCTCTCTCACTCTCTCTCCTCTTCTCTCTCTCTCTCTCTCTCTCTCTCTCTCTCTCTCTCTTGTGTGTTGTGCAACCCCTCTCTCTATGTCCCTCTCTTTGTCTCTGTCTCTGTGTCTGTCTCTCTCTCTGTCTCTTGTCTCTCCCTCTCTCTCCCTCTCTCTCTCTCTCTCTGTCCCTCTCTGCTCTGGTGTCTGTTCTCTCTCTGTGGTCGGTGTCTGTCTGTGTCTCTTCCTCCGTTTCTGTCTGTCGGTCTGCTCTGCCTCTCTCCCTCTCCCTCTCTCTCTTCTCTCTCTCTTTTCATGGTCCATCCATCGGTCTGCCTTCAGTCTCTGGTCATTGTCCTGTCTCTCTGTATGTTTGTTGGTCTTTTATATCTCTGTCTCTGTCTGTCCGTTTGTCTGTCTCTATCTGTCTGTCTGTCTCTCTCTCTATCTCTCTCTCTCTCTCTCTCTCTCTCTCATCTCAATCCTCCCATCTCTATCTCTCCGTCCCTCCCTTATTCTGTCGTCCATCTATCCCTTCCCTCAAACGCCCCCCCCCCCCCCCCCCAACCACCACAACCCGCACCACAAAAACGTTCCACCCACCAGCGAGTCTTTCCCAACATTCAGCCAAACATAATGAGGGTAAACTGCCACTGCCAGCTTTCTTCATAACCGCTTGGGTCAGAAGAAGACACATTCGAGTTTATCTAACGACCGGAAATCAACACAAAAGATACATGTCAGTGGCAAGAACGAGAGGATATCACTGGAAAGAGAGAAGACGGATGGAAAGTGGGGTAGGGAACGCCGGTGGTGAGAGGGAGGATGAAGAGGGCGGAGGGAGGGAGGGAAGAAATGGGGATGGAGATGGTGGAGGGGGGCGGGGGGGGGGGGGGGGGGGTGACGACGGTCTAAGCCATTAGGCTGTATCTCTGATGCTAAATAAAGTTCCTTCGTTCTCACCCATCTTTGATTCCGTCCAAGGTACAAAAACAAACGAACAGGTGCACGGTTGCAAAACAAAGAAATAAACTATGTTTTTTCTTTTTCTTTCAGGACACGGAGCCAAAGCAGCTGATTCATATTTTTGAGACATTTTCAGATTGTCTCCTGTTTCACCGTCTGTCCACCGGAAACAATAGAAAGGTTGTATTACGGAATCGTTCGTTTCTTCAAACTGAAAACAACTTGGTGTAATGTGCATAGGTGCGTGCGTGCGCGTGCGTTCATGTGTGTGTGTGTGTGTGTGTGTGTGTGTGTGTGTGTGTGTGTGTGTGGTATGTATGTCAGTGTGTGTGCGTGCGTGCATGCGTGCGTGTGTGAGTGCGTGCATGCGTACGTGCGTGTTGCGCGCGCGTGCGCGTGTGTGTTTGTGTGTGTGTGTGTGTGTGTGTGTGTGTGTGTGTGTGTGTGTGTGTGTGTGTGTGTGTGTGTGTGCACGCATACACATGCGCAGTTATAGATATACACACTAATTTTCTTCCTTTCGATCCAAGGTCCAGTTTTTTTTCTCAGTTTGTAAACACGGCCAAAGTTTTTTTTTTCCCTCCCACACGAGTAACATGTTTCATTTGTTCATGTACCCCAAAAGGGGGTCTGGGGAGGAGTCCTCAAAAAAAACAACACACATTGTGGTTGTGGTAATTAACCTCTGGAAGGCTCAGGGGTATATGACTGAATGAAAACGAGTTTTTCACCCCTCCACTTCCCAACCGCTGTCATTGTGCGTTAGTTTCTGTCAGATCAAATCACACTCCCTTGTCTCCTTCTTTTTCCTCTGCTCTCCCACTCCTCACGATTACATGACCCAGGAAAAGATAACTGGCGTTAGTAGACCTCCTCAGGAAAAGATAACTCATGTTACACTTTCCCCTAGGATGCGGGACGTCTGAACACAGTTCAGTCATTCCTTGTTCCTTTCGCTTTGCCTCCCCCTCCCCCCCCGCCCCCACCCCATTTATATTTTTGTTTTGTTTGTCTGGCCTCCAGAAAACTAGAGAGAGTCGAAACGCGTTGTTTCATGATTGTCATGTGTCTGTTTCATTAGGTTTGGTGGGGAAGGAGACAGTTCGGGAGGTAGGGTAGGTTAGGTGGACAGGGGCAGGGCGAGTACCACCACCAACCATCTCCCGTTTCGCCTTCCCACAAAAGCTCGGCTTCCAAACCCTCTCTATCCCCTGTGCCACCAACAAAACCACAACAGCTTTTAGATCACTCCCACACCCTTCAGCCGAAAGGTAGGGGGGAGTGGGGTGGGGGGTGGGTGGGGGAGGGGCTACACAGATGGCCGGGTAGGGGAAGACAATACCTACGCGTGCCAATCCAAACAAGGGACACAACTGATCCGTCAGTTCAATCC
>JADBJO010011174.1:10000-13286 GCA_016801955.1 Conus betulinus
CACACACACACACACACACACACACACACATACACGTGCCGCGCGCACACACATTTACACGCGCGTGCGCACGCACGTACGCACGCACGCACTCACACATTTACACACACGCACGCACACACGTACACACACACGCGCGCGCGCACCACACACACACACACACACACACACACACACACACACACACACACACACACACGTACCCCAAGAGGGAATCAAAGACAGAAAAAAAAAAGACACAGAGCTAGAAACACAGAGAAAGAAAGGCGAAAGGAGATGGAGACAAAGAGAAAAAAAAATGGACAGGGAGACAGACAGAGAAAAGACGTTCAGGAAGTATTCTCCCTCTGTCCACAGTGTCTTGGGTCCTTTCCCTTCCGCTGCCACAGGTCACTGCGGACTGTTTCTTGGCTGGTGACGACGGTACTGAGCAATAATCCAAAACAAACAAACAAAAATGTAGTCCAGACACTCACATGAGTGTGCTTTGTGTTTGACTTGTTGTTGTTGTTGTTGCTGTTGTTCGTTCTCCCCCGCTGCTCCTCCTACTCTCTCAGCCTGTTTCCTCCCTCCTCTCTTTCTCCCATTATTCCCTTCTGTTGCTCTCCTCGCCATCTCTTAACGTCTTCTACCTGCTTCTTTGATCATCTGGTTCGCAGGTCAGCTTACGAGAGAGAGAGAGACACAGAGAGAGAGAGAGAGAGAGAGAGAGAGAGAGAGAGAGAGAGAGAGAGGAAAAGGAGAAAATCAAACGCAAACATACGACATAATGACATACACACAAAGCAACAGACAGAGACATGAACGGAGTAGAGTGTGGACAGACTGAGCCCCCTGTGTCCACTTCCTTGTTGGAAGGTCTTACCGCACCACTGAAATACGCAGCTTCTTGCCTTGTCGTTGGATGGCAAGGACGGCACTCAGGCAACGTGAAACCCAAGTTTTTTCTTTTTTTTTCCAGACGTAGGCGTACGTGTGTTTTCGTCTTCGAGCAAATTCTTGTTCGTTCCGTTCCAACCCCCCCCCCCCCCCCCCCCCCCCCCCCCCCCCCCCCCCCGACTCTCAGTGTCTTCTTTTCCTCCCTCATGATACCGTCCTAACCCTTTCTCTGGTCTTCCCCATCTGCTTTTCTGATGATGATGATGATGATGATGATGATGATGATGATGTGTGTGTGTGTGTGTGTGTGTGTGTATGTGTTATGCGTGTGTGTGTGCGTGCGTGCGTGCGTGCGCGCGCGCGCGCGCGCGTGTGTGTGTCTGTGTTTACGTGCGTGTGTGAGTGTGTGCATACGTGTCTGCGTGCGTGAATCTGCGTGCATGCATGTACATGTGCATTTCTTTTTCTTGTTAATTTGTACCGTAACCCCCCTTGTCATTCCAGTTTTTGTGACAGCTTTAGCTGTTTCATCATACCTTGTGTGTTTGTAATCTCTGTCGTCTTGTATCCAGGCCCACTATCCATCACACACACACACACACACACACACACACACACACACACACACACACACACACACACACACACACACACCACTACACACACACAGACACACACACACACACACACACACACACACACACACACACACACACACACACACACACACACACATCACATCATCATCATCATCATCATCATCATCATCATCATCATCATCATCATCATCATCGCCCTTCCGTCCATCAGCCAGCACCATCTCTATCCTTACCCTCCTCTCTGCCACCCAGAGACCTCAAATGCACCAAATCATTCCCAAACCCTTCCTCCCCGAGGGAGTTTACACATATGGCCGGGTGGGGGAGGCAATACCAACAGTGGCAATCCAGGCAGGGGAGACAACTGATTTCGCAGCTCAATCCCTGTGCTTGCCAGGGGCTTTTCCAGGGTTACAACAGCTGACCCAGTCAAACAGTAGAGAATATCTGTAAACATTGTCTGCAGAAATCAGCTAAAGAGTCTCTGGTGATGGCTATCGTCAGGTAGGTTATCGTGCAGCCGCAAGGAGATTCTGCTGTGCATCTGCAACAGCGGATGTGAACTGCTGTTTTTTTTTTGTGGTTTAGGGAGAGGTGTTCGAATGCATCTGAGAAAATGACTTTAGAAAGGTACACGCTTGTAGATGTGGATTTGCTGCAGCGACGATTGCTGGCAGTCGTTGTGCACAGTAACTGGGTCTTTGAAGTTGATGTTTCCATTCAGCAGATTTGGCAGAGAAGCGAGTGAGAGATGTGATTTTGATTTTGTGCGCGTGTCCACGGAGGTGGATACTCATGGCGTGCAAATGTTCACGCGCGCGCGCACGCACGCTCGCGTGCACGCACGCACGCACGCACACACACACACACACACACACACACACACACACACACGCGCGCGCGCGCGCGCGCGCACGCACACACACATACGCGCGCACACACACACACATGAACACACATACACACACACACAATAACACACACACACACACACACACACACACACACACACACACACACACACACACATGCAGGAATGCACGTGCGCGCGCGCATGTTCTCTCTCACACACACACACACACATACACATACACACACACACACACACGCGCGCGCGCACGCGCGTGCGCACGCACGCATTCACCTTCCGACATACAGAGTGCACGCGCGCGCACACACATACAGGAGAGAGAGAGGGGGGGGGGGGGGGGGGGGAGAGAGAGAGAGAGAGAGAGAGAGAGAGAGAGAGAGAGAGAGAGAGAGAGAGAGAGAGAAACAACCATAATATCTCCGAATCACCCCCCAAACCCCTGCATACCAAAGGGAGATTACCCAGAGGGGTTAGGGGAGACAATACTAGCAGTGGCAACCCAAGCAAGGGACACAAGTGATCAGACAGTTCAATCCGTGTGCTTACCAGGGTCTTTTCAGGGGGGTATACAGCTGACCTGGTCAAACAGCAGCCCAGGCATTGGTAAATGCTGTCTGCACAGAAGAACGAAACGATCGTTGGTTTTAATTAATCTCATGTGGTAGATTGTTTTTGAGTCAGAATGATATTCCAATCAAAGCAAATTATAAAGTGCTGCTTTATGCTTTTGGAAAAACTTGTATAGGTAACCCTAGAAAGCTAGTACAGAACATAAATAAGCTTTTGGATGTTGATTTGCTGCTGCCAAATTTGATGGGAATCATGGCATTGGGTTGTTGGTCCTTCAGTTGATGGTTCTTCTTCTTCTTATGAATACTTATATAGCGCCTGTCCTCGGCTAGAGACCAAGCTGTAAGCGCTTAACAATCCACACTCG
>JADBJO010011174.1:13438-35938 GCA_016801955.1 Conus betulinus
GCCATCAAAGTAAATAAGGAATCAGTTTATAATGTTTTTGTCTGTGTACTATCCTAATGGTCCTAAGGGGATGACACAGATTGGTTAAAAAACATACTGATTTTACAAAGAGGAAGTGGATTGTTATGGGCGACTTTAATGCTCATGCACCTTTTTTGGGATACAAGTTGTAGTAAAGTGACATCTAATAGACTTGTTGAAAATATTGTTGATTCGAATTTAATTTTGTTAAACGACGGTAGAATTACGAGAATTCCTGATGTAGTTACTCACAAGTCGAGTGCAATAGATCTATCGCTTGTTTCCCCAAACATAGCAGTAAACTATAGCTGGTCCAACAGAAGATTGTTTAGGGAGTGATCATCTTCCCATTACAATACTTTTTTAATGAAAAATATATTTGAAGAACCGTCTATCTCTGAACGCAAAATTCCAAAATTTAACTATAAACTGGCCAACTGGGAAGCCTTTCAAACTTTTCTTGTGTCGCAAAATACATCACCAATAGAGAATGACGATCTAGATACTTTTTATGCAAATTTCTCAAAAGTAGTATTACTAGCAGCTGAAAAGACTATCCCAAAATATAAATACAAAAAGATTGGAAAATATGTAGGCAACGTATGGTGGACAGAAGAATGCAGACTCGCTGTACAGTCAAAGCGAAAAAAGCTACAAAACACGGATAAGAAATAAGTCGGATGAAAACTTTATAATCATGAAACAAGAAAAGAATAAATGTACTAAAGTTATTGCTCAAGCAAAAAAGAAGTATTGGGTTGAGTTCTGTGAAGCTGAGGTATCAGAATCAAAAGATTTATTTAAAGTTTGGAAAAAAGTAAAAGAAATGAAAAATTGCTATAAACTCAGTCATACCCAGTAAAGTTAAAAACTGATTTGCCCACTGCTTTGGATAAAGCTGAAGCTTTTTCAGATATATTTTCAGCTTGTAGTCAATCTAAAAATCTTCAGCCAGAAAACAGTCGTCACAGAAACAATGAGGAACAAAAAGACGAATACATGGCTCCTCCACAAGAAAACGAACATTTCCTAAACTCACCTTTGCTGTTATCAGAACTATCAGAAGCACTAGATTCTATCCCTACCCATGATTCAGCTGTTGGCCTTGATGGCGTGTCCTATCAACTCATCAGACATTTACCTTCCTCGTGGAAAGTTCTACTGCATTTATTATTCCCAAAATGTTGGATTAATGGCACTATCCAAGAATCTGGAAAAGTTCAGTAGTAGTCCCAGTACTCAAGGTAGGTAAACCGAGAGCATCTGTGCATAGTTACAGACCCATAGCTCTAACATCACATGTTGGTAAACTTTTGGAAAAAAATTATTAAAAACGATTGTTATATTACTGTGAAAAAGGTGGTGTAATTCCTGTTCAGCAAGCGGGCTTTCGAAAAGGTCGTTGTACCACAGACCATTTAGTAAAACTGACCAGTCACATTAAAAAGCAATTCTCCCGCAGAAAAAGTACTCTGGCTACATTTTTTGACGTTAAAAAAGCCTATGACTGCGTATGGCACGCAAGGTTATTGTACAAATTAAAAAAAATGTGGCATTTCTGGGAAAATGTTTGATTACATTAAAAGCTTCCTAACAGATAGAAGTATATGTACGCGGATTGGAGGAACTTATTCATCCTTCAGGAATGTAGATATGGGTATTCCCCAGGGATCAGTTATTGCTCCCATGTTGTTCACATCCTAATCCATGATCTTCCAAATCTATGTCAAAAAAACAATGCATGTAGTTCAATATGCAGATGATATTGCTATTTGGATTATTTGGATTTGGATTTGTACATTAAGGAAGCATTCCAATAAAAGAACAATAAATTTTGTACAGAAGATATACCAAGAGGAATTGGATAAATTATCTTCATATATGAAGAGCAACGGATTAGAACTATCTGGAGAAAAAAAAACATGTCTTATGTTGTTTAACAATGGTGAGAACCCAGAGACTCTACCCTCGCTTTTGCTAGATGGTCAGATTCTGGAATATAAACAAAAAGTTAAGTTCCTGGGGGTATTCTTAACTCCTAAGCTGAACTGGAAAACACATATTGAAAACTTAATTGATAAAACAAGAAAAAGATTAAACATTCTTAAAATTATATGTTATCAACCATGGGGTCAGGACTGTCATACCTTTTACATTTATACATCTCTTTAGTCCAATCGAAATTGACTTATGGGCAGGAAGTATATTTCTCTGCGCCTAATTATCTTTTAAAGAGATTGCAAAGCTTGGATAGTAAGGCCATGAAATTAGCTCTGGGAGTCCAGTACACACAAACACTCATAAATGTTATAAAGAAACAAATATATTACCTCTAAATGAGAAGCGAATATTGGATGTATCCAAATATATTGTCAGAAGTCTTTCTGTTGAAAATTCAGTTACTGAAGAAATTCTGATTGATTCCAGTAAAGATTTTCCTAAGAGGTCTAAAAAACATATCTTACATTCAACCAATCAGAAACTACACATCTGACTTCATGTCACATTGTAATATTGATATTACTGCTATACCCAGAATTTCCTGCAGTACCTCCAATGCCTCCTTGGGAGCACCTAAATGCTTCTTTTGATTACAAATACACTTTGTTAAAGAAAAGTGATAATGTAAATATTTTAACAACTGAAGTTCGTGAACATTTAGAAAACAGTTATCCAAATCATTTAAAAGTGTTTACAGACGGGTCGGTAATGGAATCCTCTGACAGTGGTTCAGGCTTTATTATACCAACCTTAAATGTCAGGAAATCATATTATGTAGGAAAGGGGTTTTCAATCTATACCTCAGAACTATATGCAATACTGAAGGCTTTGACTTATATATGATACATCAATTGCTTTCTATCAATTTACTTTGTGTTGATTCCAAATCTGTTTTACAGTCACTAGAGCGTTGGGACTGCAAAGCTAGAAAAGATTGCTTTTTGAAATAAAACATCTACTGCATTGTTTCATAACTACTAGGTATAAGAATTGATTTTTTGTTGGGTCCCATCTCACTGTGGTATAAAGTGGAATGAAATAGCAGACAGTCTTGCAAAAGAAGGAGCAAATAGAAAGACGGGAAAAAATCAACTGAACAATCCCTTAGATCTATCCTCTTGTGAACTAATCCAAATTATGGAAAAATGCATGCATAAGCGGAATTCTAGTCAAAAAATGGCTACTTTACCCGTCGTGCCCAAGGCACATTGTTAGATTAATTCATAAATTTAAGGCTGAATACTTGGAACACTAAATATTCTCATGGTGTTTTCTTGTGTATGCAGAGAAAACATTTCTGTACATCATCTTTTGTTTGAATGCTGCTCAGTGTTGACCCCACTCTATGAGGAGAAAGGTATTCAGATGAATAACTTTGATAATGTCAATATCTCTTATATGGTTCATATGTTGCTGAAATTGCCATGGTTATTTCGCAGTCACAGGTTGCAAAACTTTATAAAGATCAACAATTTTGTGTACCGCTAGGGTATTTCACTCATGTCAATACGCTTATATCGGATGTGGGTTTTAAAGTACTAATGTGGATGATAAGTTAAGTGTGGAGGTTTTTTTTTTTTTTTTTTTTTTTTTTTTTTTTTTTTTAATATCACAGTGTCTAATATCATCTGGCGATGAAAAGACATTAAATAAACCACTGAACTGAACTGAAGGTTTTGTTTGCGGCCGTGTGATCAGCGTGTACAACACGTGTTCAATAGTCTGTGTATATCCCACCATAGGTTTTGTGTACGGCTGTGTGATCAGCGTGTACAACACGTGTTCAGTAGTCTGTGTATATACCACCATAGGTTTTGTGTACGGCTGTGTGATCAGCATGTACAACATGTGTTCAATCGTCTGTGTATATACTATAGGTTTTGTGAATCAAATGAATGTGTACACCTGGAGTTCTCCATTTGTTTTTTTTTTTTTTTTTTTTTTTTTACAAGCACACAAAAAAAAAAAAATGCTGTGTGATCATTTTTTTTTACGGCCAGTGTCAATATACGGCTTTTTGTGGGTGTTACTACAAGAAAATCATGCTGCTGTGTGATAAGTGCGACAGCCAGTGTTTGAAAGTCGGTGTGTCAAGTACAAGCGCTGTATATCACTTGCGTCATGATCAGCTATTCTCAGCTTTTTCTTTTATTGTTATGGTGTATTATTGTTTTTTTTTTATCAACAGTAGTCTTTGTACCAGGGTACTTTAGAAACTTACACCCACTGAATCGTTCATCCAGTGAAAAGAAACACTCCATCGGCCAAATATCAACATGACTGTGAAACAGAACAGTGCGCGTAGTGTACTGATCTTTCCGGAAAAAAAACTCATGGAAGTTTTGTTGTTGTTGTTGTTGTTGTTTTGTTTTTTTTTTTTCAAATGGATTACGTGATGACTCCTGGATGATTTGTAAGGTAAGATTTGAATGTTTTTTCGTCCCTTTATCTCCTGATTTGGTGTTGTAAAAGAACGGAATAGAATGTAAACAAAATTTTTTTTTACTTGTCAGACACATTTTTCAGCGCACAGTCGTGTTTACACATTGCAAGTAAATGATTCGATATTACCATGTTCGATTAGTTGAGTGTTTGTTCTTTCCTATGACACCTAACATAACACTGTCAGTTGTTGTCTAGCTACCGTAAAAAAAAAAAAAAAACATTAAAAAAGTAGCGAAATCTGCGCGTCAGCAGGGACTGAGCGCACGTGCGCGAGCTGCGGCGACAGGGACTTGTGCTATGGTGCCGCCCTCGGCCAGATTTAACAACATTCGTTTTTTTTTTGTTTTTTTTTTTTTTTTTTTTTTTTTTTTTTCTAGGGCTCCATTGTGCGATTTTCTACACTTGGGAATGAGATTGACAGGCGTACGATAATCATTTGCAACGAATTGACTGATCAACAGTCAGTCAAATTGGTTTCAGCTGAAAACCACGACTACTACTACTACTACTACTACTCTACTACTACTACTACTACTACTACTACTACTACTACCCCTACTACTACTACTACTACTACTACTACTACTAGATTTTGTTGGTCATTGTGCTGGCTCAGTATTTGCATTGAATTTGCCCAAGCAATTAATTTGACTGAAGCTGTAGTCAAATTCGTTGCAGCGGAATATCATGACCACTACTATGTCGACTACATTCCTGCCACTACTACTACTACTACTTTAACATTTCGTTTTCTTTTTTTTTTTTTTATTCTAGGGCTCCATTGTGCGATTGTCTACACTTGGAATGAGGTTGACAGGCGTACAATAATCATTTGCAATGAATTTGACTGATCAACAGCCAGTCAGTCTCATTCCCAAGTGTAGAAAATGGCACAATGGGGCCCTAGAATAAGAAAAATAAACGAAAACGAAATATTAAAGTAGTAGTAGTAGTAGTAGTTGCAGCAATGTAGTCGACGTAGTAGTGGTCTTGATATTCCGCTGCAACGAATTTGACTGGAGCAACGAATTTCAGTGCAGCTTCAGTCAAATTCATTGCTTGGGCAAATTCAATGGAAATACTCAGTCAACACAATGACAACAAAAATCTAGTAGTAGTAGTAGTAGTAGTAGTAGTAGTAGTAGTAGTAGTAGTCATGATTTTCAGCTGCCACTAATTTGACTGGCTGTGGATTAGTCAAATTCGTTGAAAATGACTATCGTACGCCTGTCTGTCTCATTCCCAAGTGTAGAAAATCGCACAATGGAGCCCTAGAATAAGAAAAAGAAAGAAAAGGAAATGTTAAAGTAGTAGCAGTAGTCGCAGCAATGTAGTCGACGTAGTAGTGGTCATGATATTCCGTTGCAACGAATTTGAGTGCAGCTTCAGTCAAATTCATTGCTTGGGCAAATTTTAATGCAAATGCTGAGCCAGCACAATGACAAACAAAAATCTAGTAGTAGTAGTAGTAGTAGAATAGTAGTAGTAGTAGTAGTAGTAGTAGTAGTAGTAGTAGTAGTAGTAGTAGTCATGATTTTCAGCTGCAACCAATTTGACTGGCTGTTGATCAGTCAAATTCGTTGCAAATGACTATCATACGCCTGTCAGTCTCATTCCCAAGTGTAGAAAATCGCACAATGGAGCCCTAGAATAAGAAAAACGAACGAAAACGAGGTGTTAAAGTAGTAGTGGTAGATGCAGCAATGTAGTCGACGTAGTAGTGGTCATGATATTCCGTTGCAACGAATTTGAGAGCAGCTTTAGTCAAATTCATTGCTTGGGCAAATGTAATGCAAATACTAAGCCAGCACAATGACAAACAAACAAAAATCTAGTAGTAGTAGTAGTAGTAGTAGTTGTTGTTGTTGTTGTTGTTGTTGTTGTAATAGAAGTTGTCATGATTTTCAGCTGCAACCAGTTTGACTGGCTGTTGATCAGTCAAATTCGTTGCAAATGACTATCGTACGCCTATCAATCTCATTCCCAAGTGTAGAAAATCGCACCATGGAGCCCTAGAATAAGAAAAACAAAACGGAAACGAAATGTTTAAAGTAGTAGTAGTAGTTGCAGGAATGTAGTCGACGTAGCAGTGATCATGATATTCCACTGCAACGGATTTGACTGTAGTTTCAGTCAAATTCATTGCTTGGGCAAATTCAGTGCAAATACTGAGCCAGCACAATGACCAACAAAAATCTATCTAAGTAGTAGTAGTAGTAGTAGTAGTAGTAGTAGTAGTAGTAGTTGTTGTTGTTGTTGTTGTTGTTGTAATAGTAGTAGTCATGATTTTCAGGTGTGCAACCAGTTTGACTGGCTGTTAATCAGTCAAATTCGTTACAATGACAATTGTACGCCTGTCAATCTCATTCCAATTAATTGCTTGGGCAAGTTCAATGCATTACCGAGCCAGTACAATGACCAACAAAAATCTAGTAGTAGTAGTAGTAGTAGTAGTAGTAGTAGTAGTAGTAGTGGTGGTGGTAGTGGTGGTGGTGGTGGTAGTGTAGCAGTTGTAGTCGCCTTAGTTGAAACTATGGAGTTTTGCCATGACCATTAACGACTACACGTTACGATGTCATTTTTGGTTAAGTTGGTATACCAGCAACGTCATTTTTGACTAAGTTGGTATACCAGCAAAGGATTTGATCGAGGAACGAATTTGACCGCGACACACCTATCTGGCTACCAGCGTCGAACGAGCTAGCCTAGTGTGTATTCTGCACTGTGGGCGAGTGGCCAGTGACGTGTTTATCAGCGCGAGAGAGGAGCGCGGCCTGCTCGCGTCGTGACACGTGGCAGAGGGAAAGGTAGGGGAAGAGGAGGAGTGAAAGAGAGGGTTGAAGTCCAGCAAGGGAACGTGGTGGGGGGAAGGGGGCGTGGTCGTGGACTGACCGGTCTGCATGGAGTGTGAGCATCTTAACAGACTTCTGGACTGTTTTATCTTCATTTACAGGTGTAGTGTGAGGATACAAACTTTATTTTCAACTTTTTTTTGCTTTTGTGTGTGTTTCGGATGTGAAGCTGTAGTGGTAAATACATACGTTTTTGATCTTGCAAAAAAAAATCTATCCAAATCTAATTGCCTATTTTTTTTTTAATCAGAATTGAAACAAAAGAAGCACAGATTCAAAATCTCCATTCAATTTCCTTCAAAAATTACATATACTTCATATTTATATTTTTTGTAGTTTCTGAGCTAGACATTTTGGTCAATTATTGCCCCCAAATCATTAGATTTCCCTGGCACTAGGAAAGCCCTTGTTTGTAATATTTTCTGGCAGAGAACAGGTTCCTTGGACATGAGAATACCTGAGAATTATTGATTGTGGCATGTCGCAATTCGATGCAAATAGCACACCATGTCTGCTAACCGAGCCATTTTAAAAAAAAAAAAAAAAAAAAGCTATAGAACAGAGCAGCTGTAATAATCGTTCCTAAGTCCATAAGGATTAGCAATAAAAGCACATATCAAACAATCACTTTGTTTCATTTAGTATCCTTACACACTCTGTGCATTTGAGTATAGCGTTTATTTTCCTGAGTATACGACGTAATAACATAAACCAACAGCTGTATTCATATATTTGATGTATCTCTCTCGCACTATATATATATATATATATATATATATATATATATATATATATATATATATATATATATATATATATATATTCAATTGTAAACCAAAACTTGCTCGTATGTCTTAGAGTGAAGAAATAAGGGGAGATAAGCATTCATATCTTCAGTGGCAGTTAATTTTTCTTAACTGACAGTATGTGCTTGAGAGGGTGAGTGGGGAATAATAAATGCTTCTCAAATGAGTTTCCAAAAAATTTATAGTCTCTAAGGAGGAGACACTCTCCAATGGGGAGGAAACTCACTAACATATAACTCCTGGTCAGATACCGGTATTTCGAAACCTGATTGTTCCTCCCCAGTGACCGCGGAAAGTGGGTAACTTAACTCCTCTGCTTTTTTGGTTTTAAGAAGAATGCTACCCCAGAATAATGCTGGTGTACAATACCATAGTATGTTTGTTAAGTTTTAAAAAAAAAAAAAAAAAAAAAACAAAGGTGCCACCAAGAAGCAAAAGAAAATCAGAAAGAGCAAAACAAGCTACATTTTCTAGTGAAAAGTAGAAAATGTAAAAAGATAACCTCTTAAGACACAAGTGCTGAGGGCCAGTTCTTGGAATGAATCCACAAGGGACTAAATTATAAGTGACTAATAAATTCCAAGGATAAGTAACCGAGCACCATCCAGCAACTTACAGAGCAGCTTGGTGTTGCAAAGACTACAAGAAATATTCAGTTATAAACCAAAACTTGCTCTTATGTCTTAGAGTGAAAGAAATCCATCAAGAAATATTTCATTTGTAACTGAATTTGATACAGAAAGACTTCTGGTTACATATTTGGCTGTTGCAAGTTTGCGTTGAACGTCAAGTGACAAGAGATTAGCTTCTTTATATGTTTTAAAGGGTATTGGAATGCACTGGAACACCAAGGGCTACTTTAATAGCTTTACTGTCTATACTTTGTACCGCTTAAGTATGTTTGAGAAGCTGAAAAATATACTTCCTGTCCGTAGATCAATTTGGAACGAACCGGACTAATAGAAAGATGCACAAGAGTTTGGCTATCTTGACCCCACGAGTGTGCACTGATTATTTTTTTAGTAAAGACAGCCTTTGTCTGGCACTATTTATACGATATTCAATATGGAACCTCCAGTTAAATTTCGGAGTGAAACGAACACCTAAAAATTTAACATTATTGGAATACTGAGGAGATTCATTTTTTAGCACAAGTTGAGGCAAAACTTTAGGATTTTTACCATTGTTAAATAACATTAATTGCGTTTTTTCTCCTGATAGTTCTAGTCCATTTTCGTTCATGTATTTATTTACTTTGTCAATTTCAGTTTGATATAGTTTTTGTATGTATAATATGGTTCTCTTACTTGTCTGTTTTTTAATGTTTGTGTTCACCCACATTGCAATATCATCGGCATATTGCACTACATGCATATTTTAGATAGTATTTTAGGAAGATCGTGAATGAGAATGGTAAATAGAATAGGTGCAATGATGGAGCCCTGAGGGATGCCGATGTCAATATCTTTAAATGAAGACTAGCATTTACCAACCGTAGTACACACTGATCTCTCAGATAAGAAAGATTTTATGACCTGATACATTGCACCATTAATCCCAATGTTTTTTCAACTTATAAAGTAAACGAGAATGCAACACACTATCATATGCTCTTCTGATGTCAAAGAAAGTAGCAAGTGTACTTTTTCTACGAGCAAATTGTTTTTTAACATGACTTGCAAGTTTCACAAGGTGATCAATTGTACTTCTACCTTTTTTGAAACCTGCTGTTGTTGGGAATTGTGTCATTCTTTTCGCAATAAGGTAAAACGCGTTTTTCAACTATCTTTTCTAATATTTTTCCAACTTGAGATGTTAATGCTATAGGTCGGTATCTATCAACTGCAGACCTAGGTTTACCTTGTTTTGGAACTGGAATTACAACTATCCTCTTCCAGAAAGTAGGAAGAGTTCCATTTAACCAACATTTTTGTAAAACGAGTGAAGTAATTGCTTCCAGCACAAAGGTAAGTGGCATAACAACTGATATGAAATTCCATCTAATCCAACAGCTGTCGAGGAGAATGACATTAGTGCTTCTTTAAATTCTTCAAATGTTATAGATGCATTTAAGTAATGGTTTGGATCCGGTGTGGGATCACAATAAGTATCCTTTTCCTCCTCTAGTTCTCTGTAACTTTTGGTATCTGTATGTAGTCTAGTTGATGAGTTATTTTTTTTTGAAAAAGCTTGTACAAATGCTTCAGCTTTCTCTGATGATGTTGGAATAGTATTTTTTTTCTAATTTAATAGGATATGAAGGTAAATAATACTTGGTTTTTAATTCCTTTACTTTTTCCATACTCTGTGCATGTCCTTAGATGACGATATTTCTGAATGAGAAAAATGATTGAAATAGAGACGTTTTGCTTTTGCGACACCCTGTTATTGTGGCTTTTTGCACGTTTCATTTCAATAAAGTTTTCATCAGTTCTATCTTTGAGCCACGTTTTGTATGTTTTCTTTTATTAGATATGGCTTCTGCTCATTCTTCATTCCACCACTATTTCCTCAACATTTTTATCTATAGAAGATTTGCACTTTGGCGTTGCTTTCTCAGCTGCAGATATAATAGCTTTTCTAAAGTGGTTTATAAAACACTTCAATATCGTCGTGTTCAATAATGCTGCAATCTACAGATAGAAGGGTTGACTCATATAAACTCCAATCTGCATTTTTATATAAAAACTTTGGTATTTTATCTTCAACTTCTGCTTCTTCATCAACTATATGCTCGTGTATTTTCACAACAATAGGAAAATGATCACTCCCTAACGAATCATCTTCTATTGTCCAAGTATCGTTGATGGCCAAATGAGGAGAAATTAATGTGAGATCGATGGAGGTTGGTCTATGCGTTGATATATCAGGCACTCTTGTTATGCTGCCGTCATTCATTAATACTAAATTAGAATCAACAATATTTTCAACAAATCGATTGCAAGATATAACAGAGCAATCAGGTTCCCAGAATGGAGATGCGCATTGAAATCACCCAAAATTATCCATTTCTTATGTATATTAGGAAGATGTTTCATACAATCTGCATTGTCAGCATTTGGTCCATTTGGATAGTAAACAGAAAGTATGTTTACGCTGAAATCTTTGTTCACTTTTAACGATATGGAAGTAGCAAAAAAGTTTTCAATGACATTAGTTGAATGATTGAATAACTTTAGAGGACTGTAATTCGAGTCTGATCTGACATAAATTGCAGTTTGAACTCGTTTAGTTGACACACTGCAGTCATATAAAGGTGGATAATAAAAACCACGAAATTTAGGCAACTTAAAAGGTTCAGCATTTAAGGACTGTAAGGCCAGAATGCAATAGTTATTAGAACAGATGTGGTTTTCTAATTGAAGTAAGTTTTTCACAATTGACCTGCATTTCCATTGTAAAATGTTCAAAGAATTGTTAGCTAAGTTCATTCAACACTATTTAAAAATCAAAACAATTCATGAATTTTTGAGAGAGAAAGCAGATTGAACAGGTAGCACCATGACGGACACGAAAATAAGGCCCGTTCGTTGTAGAAGTCCAAGTAGTTGTGTACCTAGATGCCCTGCAGGGACAAGGTCAGCGCTGAGGTCGTTGCAGTGTAGAACAGCCATGGAGGTATGAAGAGTGGAAGGTAGAAACCAGCAAGGTGATGATGGGGGTGACCTCGTCTCCTCTTTGGTTTTTCCCAAAACAATGCATTGAGATGACGACCCAGAGTCCTTGCAATAACGCTGGCCCCTTTTGCAGTGGGGTGGATACAGTCAGGGGCCAAAATTTTGTCGGAGGCTTAAAGATGGTTGTAAACAACGTAGCTGATATCTTTCTCACCGGCCAGTTTCGACTTCGTCAAGGCGTTGAATAGTTCCCTCTTGATGTCTAACGTTTTGTTCCTCACAGGGGCAACCTGACTTATCACCACCTTGGATTTGGGGAATTTATTCTTTATGTCCCCCACACAATTTCTTATTTTGTGCTACACACAGTGGGATCTTTCCTTTTCAGATCATTTAGCCCAACGTGTAATACAACACAATCAGGATCTGGATCCTCCACCTCTTGAATCACAGAGCTGCATTCTTCCAGAGTAAAAGCTTTTCTTTTTCTCAACGCGCAGGCCATATGACAGTCCCAAGTGTCTCCCGTCAACTTTGGACATAATGGAATCTCCCAATAAAAGAACACGGGGAGTGTCGTCGAATTTTCCGGACGTAATTTTACCCTTTGTTTGGATTTGACGTCTACTTCTTTGTCGTCATGTTCTTTGATGACATCACTTTTTTCTCTGTTCTGTGCACCATGTGATAAATCACTCAGCATGACCTCTTCATTGAGTGTTGGAGTGTGCACCATGTGATAAATCACTGAGCATTGACCTCTTCATTGAGTGTTGGAGTGTGCACCATGTGATAAATCACTGAGCAGACCTCTTCGTTGAGTGTTTGAGTGTCAAGTGTAAACTGTATTATCTCAACCTGTATTATCTCATTTGAGAAATTAATTTGTGGTCACACACATTCACAGCAAATAAACAATCATTTAGTCACATTACCCATTTTCTCACAAATAAAAATCATTTAGTCACATATGACATACATTCATATAAAGGAATTTGGATTTCAATTAAACATCTCCTCGGTTCATAAAATCAGTGGACAGGGGAATAAAACTTTGTTTAAATCTGACACCTCTGCATTTAACCGGTCGATATCTTCGTCCTGACTGAAGAGGGTCATACTGATTTGCAAGAACGTGGGTCTGGTCACACGCAATCTTCTTCGCTTTACAAACAACACGGCACCTGTACAGCTCACTCAGACTTTTTTGTCTCCCACCAACGATTTTTCCTCCCACGTTCACCACTTTTTCAAGCACATTTCTGCTCTTCACAGTCAACCCACCATACCAACACATAAATGAGACAGTTTAAAACAGATTCCAAGAAGCATGAATAAAATGTCCGAAGAATGTCAGTATTCACATGAAATGATCGCAGCTTCCGAAGACAATATAATCTGGTTTGACATTTTTTTTGTGGACATACTCAACATGGGATTTAAAATTCAGCTTATTATCTATAAAAGTTCCTAAATATTTGTATGATTCAACACGTTCTACTTCAGCACCTTTGATAAAAAAGTGGTGGTACAGCTTTTGGATTCTTTCTAAAAATCAATCAACATTTCTTTCGTTTTTGTTACATTCAGATCAAGATAGTTATGATCGCACCAGTCAACAAATCTTTGAACCTCCTTGAAGTAAACAGAATCAGAGTTGGAGAGATCCACAAGTGCTGAGTCATCTGAATATTTAATGTACAAAGTTGAATCACTTCCTGAACAATCGTTTGTATACAGAGTAAAAAACACTGGTGATAAAACAGTACCCTGGGGTGCGCCAGTTGAAATGACTCTGGAAGACGAAACAAAGCTTTGATATTGAACAGACTGTGTCCTCTGTGTAAGAAAATCAATTATCCAAAGAATGAGCCTGTTACACACATTTATGTTAATGAGTTTCTTTGCCATCAGATGTGGTTGTATGGTGTTGAATGCTGACGAGAAATCAATAAAGAGAATGTCTTTGTATACACATATTCTCTTTTTCTTGCGTGACGTTTTTAAAATAGTAACTGCTACAGCCCATAAAATTGATGAAAATGTGTTCTTGCGTGGAGAGTGCTTTGCTTTGTTTATTGCTGTTCAATTTTAGTTATCTTTTTGATTGCTTCCAAACCGCTCTCTCTCTCTCTCTCTCTCTCTCTCTCTCTCTCTCTCTCTCTCTCTCTCTCTCTCTCTCTCTCTCTCTCACTCACACACACACACACACACACACACACACACACACACGCACACACAATTTAAATTGCATCTGCGGAGCAGTTGAAAGTTTCCAACCCAGCATCTTCTTTTCCACTGCGCATATTTCAAAAGGAAAATCCTGACTGCCTGCAACGTGATGGCACTTATATTTTCCAGAACTTACGAGGTCTTTGTTTCTTTTGTTAATTCCTTGATGATTAGTCCAATGGGCTCTTTTTTGTAACAAGTGTTCCTACAGATGTGAGCGCTTAACATTTTGGTTTTACGAGATATCATGTACTCCATGTTTAATAATACTTGCTTTGGGCTAATGTTAACTGTAAAGAATTTAAGTATGAATCACTATTTGTAGATAACTGCTCGTAGCAAATCTCTTATCGGTCCATCAACACACACACACACACACACACACACACACACACACACACACACACACACACACACACACTTTCCCTAACTCTTGTCTAAAATCACTTTATGTGAATAGACGTTAAATTGAAGAACGACGAACGAACACGACACACACACACACACACACACACACACACACACACACACACACACACACACACACACACACACTGTGGCCACGTGATGGCTAAACACACTACTATTACGCGCACTTTTACTACATATTCAGTGATCGCTAAATGGTGCGTGGCTGAAAGACAAAGACAATGAAAACATGCATTCATCATAAACACACGAATTTCTGTAATCTTCCGTTCTGTTATTCATGTAGAGACAGAAATTGTTTCGTACTAAAGAGTTTGATTTCTGTTTTTGCTTGGATATGAAAAGGTGTTTTATCCATAGGGTTGATGTATTTGTGCATGCATAATATTCAACATCGCTGTGTCATTTATCCCTCAATCGTAACCCTTATCCTAACCACCCCACCCACTACCCCACCCCTTGTCCTTTTTCCCTGCGTCCCCCTCCCAATTTGCTTTTGTTTTAATTCAGTTTTATGGTGAACTGAAAATCGGACTGCTGCTGGTCATATCTACTGCACCCCCCGCCCCCCCCCCCCCCCCCCCCCCTTTGTCTCCCTTTGTTCGACCACTCTCTCTCCTTCTTTCCCTTATGTTTATGTTTTTATTTCTGTTGTTGTTGTTGTTGTTGTTGAGGATTCAAAGTGTAGTTCGTTGCTTCTAACGGCTTGAGTTTGTCATTGACTGATGCTTTGTTTTCCGCGAAAATATACTTAAAATGAAAATGTTACTCCTGTAAATTGGCCCTATAGTATACCATGCGGTATGAAACAAGTCCCTATAGTTTACTATGTGTCGTTTTTAAAAAATGGCCCTATGATTTACCATGTGTATGAAAATGGCCCTTTGGTTTACTACTATGTGTATAAACAAATGGCCCCTATGGCCCTTTTTTACTATGTGTATAAAATGGCCCTATGGTTTACAATGTGTATGCAAAATGACCCTATATGGTTTACTTTGTTTATGAAAAATGCCCCTGTGGTTTACCATGTTTATGAAAAAAAGTTCTTATGATTTACCTAGTTTATGAAAAATGCCGCTATGGTTTACCATGTTATGATTTCCTTTACGATCAAGGTGTTCGGAAGGCATATTTCTGACCACATTTTACCAGCACACACTCCCAGTTATCCCCCTTCCCCCCCCTGCCTTCCCCCATCGTGTTCATCTCCCTCTGTGTGTGTTTGTTTTGTACAGAATAGAACATCGTTTGGTGGTGTTTCCGCATTGACAATCAGTATGGCACGTGTGCACGTTTAGTAAGGGTATATTTTAAAACGAACTATGTCCCTACTGCCATCACCCCCATTTTTGTCTCTCTCTCTCTCTCTGTCTCTCTGTCTCTCTCTCTCTCTGTCTCTCTCTCTCTCTCTCTCTCTCTCTCTCTCTCTCTCTCTCTCTCTCTCTCTCTCTCTCTCTCTTTCTCTCCTACCCCCTCATCCACATTTTCTGTCTGTCTGAACCCCTCATTCTCTTTTCACTAGAAGACTATTTATCTTCGTATAGTACAGTTTAAATGTTTTGCTTAAAACTGAAAATGCATCCCACTGTTTGTTTGTTGGTTGGTTGGTTGGTTTTTGCTCTTCATGAGACTTTATTACATTGACGCTCACTTTTTGCAGTATCTCACACACACACACACACACACACACACACACACACACACACACACACACACACACACACACACACACACACACACACACACACACACACACACACACACACACACACACACACACACACACACACACACACACACACACACACACACACACACACACACACACACACACACACACACACACACACACACACACACACACACACACACACGGACGCGCACGTGCACGCGCTTATTGACACATACCGTACTGCTCTGTCATGTACTATTTTTAAGACATGAAATCACGACTTTCAAAAGTCTCTGTAGAAGTACCAATAACATTATGATGGTAGCATGATTTCAGGAGAATCAGATTAAGATGTTTAGAATAAACTTATCACTGGTCTGATATGAGTGGAAATTAGCTTGTGCATTCATTTGTGTATTTCTATTTTCTCCTGAAAACAATATCGGTAGGTTTTACTGTTTTGTTTTTATACTGATTCACAACATAGTTTGCTATTATCAGGGCAAAGTCATAAAGTTTGCGTTAAGTATGATGATTTTGCCTATGTGTGGGTGGGTGGGTGCGTGCGTGTGTGTATGTGTGTGCACACGCGCTATATTGTACATATTCAATGTTGCAAAATTTGGCGAAAATCGGTTCTTCCAGCTAAGACCTAAAAGATCTGCTGCCTAAAAGATCTGCTGCGCGCGCTTTACTGTACCAACAACGACAATTCGCTTAGAGTGAAACAACGACAATTCGCTTACAAAACCAACGACAAAGTATCAACAATTCGCTTACAGAACCAACGACAATTCGCTTACAGTACCAACGATAATTCGCTTACAGTACCAATGACAATTCGCAATGCCATTCTTTCAATTAAAGCGTAATTTACACAAATTGCTAATTATTATTCGTATTTCTTTCTTTTTTTTTTCTAATCAATGGTAGTGTCTTTGGCTCTATTTAACCATTCCCATTTGGGTCCATTTGTTTGAAACAGAAACTCTTTTTTTTCCAAATAACTGAAATACCAATACAAACATCAGGAGTTCGACAAAAAGTTTGAAATTATTTAGGTTTTTAATATATTTTTAGCATTTACAAAAAGAACAGAGATTGCTCCAGTCTTAAGTCGTCTAATTGTTTTTTTCTTCTCTAATTAACATGTTATATGCTCCTGTTCGTTGTCTTCATTGGCAGGAGAATGATGAATTTGGAGCTAGGAGCATGCCGTAAGCAACTTCATCCATGTTAAGTTTGTTTTCATAATATGCAGTGGAAACAACCTGACCGGTCTAAGGTGTGAAAGGCAGCTTGTATTCACGTTACAGTTGTCCATTGCTTAACGACTTTCTGTCTGGTTGATCAGCTGACCAATAGCAATTACTTCCCTTCTGTCACTACTTTTAAGTTAAGATGCATGTGCATATTCCCTGTGTGTATGCGTTTGTTGAAAATAAAGGTTCTGTCAGCAATTCAATTGCTGTGTGTGTGTGTGCGCGCGCGCGCGCGCGCGCGTGCGTGTGTGTGTGTGTGTGTGTGTGTGTGTGTGTGTGTGTGTGTGTGTGTGTGTGTGTGTGTGTGTGTGTGTGTGTGTGTGTTTCGGAATGAAAAAAAAAAAATTGTACATGCTTAAGTACTT
Source organism: Conus betulinus (assembly GCA_016801955.1). Lineage (NCBI taxonomy): Eukaryota > Metazoa > Mollusca > Gastropoda > Neogastropoda > Conidae > Conus > Conus betulinus. Next base: position 31,144 of record JADBJO010011174.1, read on the forward strand.
CTGTTTGGCAATTTAACTAATCGTTTGTTGTTATGAGAGTACCATATCCTTGGCTAGAGACCAAGTTCAAGGCGTTTTACAACCCACGCTCTCAATTGAACCACTTGCTGCCAACCTCGTAGAGCAGGCTGAAGCTGCCTGACGGCACTAATCATTCAATCAGTTCCTGTGTAAGTAAATGGAATATCAGTCAGTTCCATTTTTCACTGAGCATGGATGTTGTGTTATCTGACTTCTGCTTTAACTGACTTCCTCTTCCGAAAATTTGTGAGGGGATTTTGCGTGCGCGCTCAAGATGTCATCTCTTAGTTCACACACGGAACCACACTATGTCGTTTCATTCGATGGAATTTTTGAGGAAATGATGTCAGAACCAAGGGAAGGATCCTTCGAACTGGCCTGGTATAGACTGGAACCCGCGGTCACAAATCCAGCGGCCTATCAACTGAGCTATATCGCCCGCCCCTCTCCCCTTGGTCCATGTTGTTAATCTACTTTGCTAATTCGAAGAGAACACTTTTGACTGCATTTAGTCGGAGGTAAAAAAAGAAAAAAAAGAAAAAAAAAAACAAAACAAAACAAAACGTTCAGAAACAGTAACTGTAGGAGGTATGATCGATTGGTGGATATACCCAGTCCAATATCTTTGACATGTTTATACAGAGGCAGTCCTACATTTCTGCCTCTTTGATTAAACCACGTCAAAGTAAAGAACATTCTCGGTAAAATTTTGGGTTATTATGCGGCATTAGAAAAAAAAAAAAAAAACAAAACTACATCTTCAAAGGATCAGTCTTGACAAAATAAACTATTTTAGTGTTGCGACTAGTCCTTCCATTGGGAAGCGTTTTTTTTCTTTTTTTTTTTTCAACCAAAAATTAATCAGTACTCTGCCTCAGTGTTGACTTGCTTTGTTGACGTGCAAGGTCGTTGATAAGCCAGAAAAAAAAAAAAAAAAAAAACTTGAGAGGATCTAAATCTGAAGTGTTGCACATATTTAACCTCTGTGTGAGTCGTTGTGCCTATCCCACTACAATTGTTCTATTCCCATCACGTATTTAGCCCCAGTTTTCTCTAAAGAAATCCAGTAGTTTTTTATCGTCTGTTCGAACTACTATTTTTTTTTAATCCCTATTTTACAGTAACTCTGTGCTACCCACGGATTGTAATGCTTTATCATCCATGTCACCAGTTTCGATTCATTTCAGATCCATATGTTTTTGAACCATAGTAACTGACATTCCTGTACAGAGAATGAAATAGACATGGCAATATCGGATCCCCTGGACAGCGGTACCCTGTCACTCGTGTCCAAGTCAATATTTGTCCGTTCATTGGCACACACGTCTCCATGGTTTTTCTAGGGGGGGGGGGGGGGGGGGGGGGGGGGGGGGGAGTGTAATCATCCTTGCATATCTTAAATGTATGCTATCACATCTAATACTGAATGTTTCAAGTTCTGTTGATCGAGTCAAAGGCTTTTTCAAAGTTAATGCTTTTCAATGATTCATTTGTAGGGCTGAAGTAACATTGGTTTATATGATAATCTTGTATCATTTCTTACGTATACTACAATGAAAATTGTGAATGAATGAATTAATCCAGACAATTCCCTTTCTCACCTGCAATGCATTACCAAATCTTATTTACATTCAGCAACAATATTGACTCACAGTGTGTCTCTCTTTTTATAAGCAGGCTACCATCGTCCTTTCGGTGTACAAGCCATGTTTCTTGTTATGAACCCATTATTTCTGTATATAACTACTAGGTGTCCTTGATGCTTCATATAGAAAAACAACTGCTACTGTAAATGATATTTTTTCTTAAAAGCTTCCACGGGAAATATATAAATCCGTCTCTAAACGTCACATTGTTTGTGTTTAATTTTTACACCCGTTTCCGTTTTCAGTCTGTTGACTCTTGTACACGTGAAAACGGAAACGGTGTAAAAATTAAACACAGAATTTCTTGGAAATGAAAAAAGGAAGAGTCGGTTTGTCATTACATGTGGTTGCAAACACCCAGAATAAAAACGTCTGCACCGGTCGACCAGCCAAAAAGCTTGCGTCGCATACAAAGGTACCTGACAGTCGCCGGTGCTGTTGGCCTTATTGAATAAATATTGAATAAGGGGAAGAACTCGGGGAAAGAGAGTTCTTGGTATGAGTTGCCTCTCTTAGTACGCCGATTACGCGGAGTCTCTCTCTCTCTCTCTCTCTCTCTCTCTCTCTCTCTCTCTCTCTCTCTCTCTCTCTCACACTCTCACACACACACACACACACACACACACACACACACACACACACACACACACACACAACCTCTCTGTGCGCGCGCACACACACACACACACACACACACACACACACACACACACACACACACACACACACACACGCACGCACACACACACATGTACACAGTCTCTCTCTCTCTCTCTCTCTCTCTCTCTCTCTCTCTCTCTCTCTCTCTCTCTCACACTCTCACTCTCTCACACACACACACACACACACACACACACACACACACACACACACACGTCCTTTGTATCAGTCGGCGGTGCTGTTGGCCAAGACTGCGATCAACAAAATAAGGGGAAGAACTCGGAAAAAGGAGTTCTTGGTCACCACACTACTTGAGGGGGGTCCGTTTTGTCTTTGACATGGGTCAGTTGCTGGCGTAGGGAGCATCCATGTTGTTGGAAGGTCCTGGCTAGACGCTCTGAGACTCCTTTATGTAAGGGATCCCCACTTTCACACTGTCCGTATCTGTAGAAGAAGGGTAGCGAACTCGAGGGTTGTCCCACATCCACGCAGGGTATCCATTAGCGGAAAGTACAGTCTTGATGAGTTCCTCTTCTTTCAGCTCTTCCTCCTTAGTGGAACACAGCAGAGCGGCTCTGTGCATGAGGGTGTTGACAGCGGATCTCTTGTGACTTGATAGGGTGATAAGAGGAAATTGTTTTCAGAACGTATAAATAGAAAGAAGAGAAAAATACGTTTTGATGGGTGATCAGAAAAGGAGGCGGCTTAGCTAGTTCATGGCGTTACGGTGCAAAATAGGTTTTATTTCGCTAATATATTATGATGATAGAAATGATAATACACTCCAGAGGTAAGGAAACTACCATGCATTAATGGTTGGAAGTCTGTTAATAAGTATTTAAACCATCTTTTGATGTGAATAATGAATATCTATGTGTTGATAAATAAGAGTGTGTGGATGTGTGTGTGTGTGTGTGTGTGTGTGTGTGTGTGTGTGTGTGTGTGTGTGTGTGTGTGTGTGTGTGTGTGCGCGCGAGCGCGAACGGGTGTGCATGTAGGAGAGAAAGAGAGCGACTGACAGACACACAGGTAGAGAGACAGACAGACAAACAGACAGACAGACAGACAGGGGGAGTCACAGAGACAGAGAGAGGTAGACATAGACACAGACACACAGACATATAGACAAAGGTAAAAGGTAAAAAAACAATAAGAGAGAGAGAGAGAGAGAGAGAGAGAGAGAGAGAGAGAGAGAGAGAGAGAGAGAGAGAGAGAGAGAGAGAGAGAGAGAGAGAGAGCAGGATACGGTGAACATATATCAGTCAACCCATAGTGTGGTGCGTATATGTGATGCTAACGTCTATATCTGGTAGGATCGGGATAACCAAACATATAAAGGGGACAGAAAGTTAAGAAGAACAATCCTGGTACAGTCACAACTTTGTGCATTTCACAAAATATTTTTCTGCAGTCCACTTGCTACATTTATTGTTGGTTCATTTTCTGTTCTTATAATACGCCTCAGTTGTTACTTTTTTGATGAGCACGCAACACTTTCTGAAAACGGAGCTCTTGTGCTTTGCGCCGTTTCTCAAGTAGTATGTTTAAAGTGTAGAGGAAGGGGTTGAGAGCTGAGTTGAGTGGCAACACAAAAAATGGCATTCCGACGTTGATCTCCCCTGAAATGACGACACCACTGTCAGCCAGGACCCCACACAGACCAACAGGAAACCAGCACAGAAAGTCTGACATCGCCACTGATAGGAGACGTCTGGCCAAATTTGCTTCCCTGGACTGTGCAAACTTAGTGCCCACGTCTTGATTGTCTGTTAACTTTCTAGATATAGTGTTGCCCCTCACTGACCAGTAAATAAGAAGCTGACCAACACCAATTATAAAAAAACAGGATCAGGTTGCAAATAATCATAATACTGAAGGAGTAAATGCGACCAGAAAATTCAGCTCTGGTGACAGGCAGGGGAATGCAAATGCCTGTCTGGTGGAAGAACTCCCAGTCTGAAGTTACTGGAAGCAAGGGCACCATAGCCAGCATGAATCCCAAGGCCCAGATGATGAAGCAGGCCGTTTGAGATGATCTGGATCCAAACCGGATTTGCCTGAATGGAAAAACGGAGGACAAGAAAGCGATCCAAAGTAATACAACAGATAAGGAAGGCTGATACTTCTGAAGATAAAAAGGATAGGAACCCTGCAATGGTACACGCATAGCTCTTTTTCCACGACGCTTCATTCCAAATATAACTACCAGCATAAGCCCAGTCCGCTGTACCTATGAACACTAAATACACTCCCATCAGAAAATCAGATGCACACAGATGAAGAACAAATATAGCAAAACCAGTCTTGATGCTTTCTGATGAAAAACATATTCGGTAGACAAAACTGGTCAGGTTCCCAAGAACAGCAAAAGAAGCAAATACCACAAGAAAACAACGGTATGCAAGAGATTTCAACAAGTCATCACATGACGAGATTTCATCAGACGGGCCAAACATTCGCCTCGAAAG